>MU191810.1:0-13160 GCA_016904865.1 Pissodes strobi
TCGGTCTCGATCACTTCTCTGAATTTTCTAATAATATCTCTGATGAACTTTCGGATGCTAAAAATCTTAAGTTTGCAAGAGTGAGGTCCAAGCTTGATGCTCTCATCAAACAAAAAATCAATTCTAACTTGCAGAGATTCAATTCCGCCTCCAAGAAATTCTCAAATTTTAAATTTCATGAGGATCAAGAATTTGACCGACACAATTTTTGACACAGATGAGCTTGAACTTTTAAACTTGGGGCTTAAACACTGTTTGAGACCTTCACTGTCCGAGTGTGATGTTTTGCAGTTCGCAGTTGAGCTTGATGTTTTGGTTGAGCAAATCTCCAACGATTCTAACATCAAAAAAAGAATTCGTAACGACTTTCATAACATCTTGTATAACACAAAGAAAAATCTATCAAAATTTAACACTCGTTCCTCTAATTTCTATTTTAAAACTTTGAAAAAGCTCAAATTAAAAATTAAAAATGAAGATCTCATTGTTTCTAAGGCAGATAAAGGCAATTGCTTAGTTATTCTCAAAAACAGACTACATTTCTAAAGTTGAGACATTCTTAGTAGATAATAAATTCTCTCAATTACCTAACAACCCTTTTAATAGTTTTATAAGGAAAGTCACCAGGCTCATCAAGCATTTCAAACCGTTTTTCGAAGAAAATAATGCTAAGAAAAATCTAATTTCTAGCAATCCAACAATACCTAGGTTGTATGGCCTCCCTAAAATCCATAAAATAGATACACCTATCAGACCTGTGGTAAGTTTTACTAACACACCAGTTTATTTCCTAGCTCAGTTTACATATAACTTGATCAAGGATATCACTAAGTTTACTCCTACATATTCGGTAAGTAATTCCATTTCTTTAATCAATAAACTAAAAAAATTTACAACTTCCGCACAATTACATTATGGTTTCTTTCGATGTGTCTAACCTATTTACTACAATACCAAAAACCGAGGCAGTACAACTTGTCGGTGATCTTCTTACTTCATGTAATGTTAACGATCAACAGAAAATTAATTTATTGTCACTTCTAAACCTTTGTTTGTCTCAGGACTTTTTTCAATTCAATAACAAATATTATAAACAACCTGATGGCTTGGCAATGGGCAGCTGTCTTTCCCCTTTTTTAGCAGATGTTTTCATGAACAATTTGGAAAACAGTCATATAGTCACTCCCATAAATCGAGAGATCCTACATTGGTTCCGTTATGTGGATGATTGTCTTTGCTTCCTTGATTGCGATGCTCAGGGGGCCAACGCTCTTCTAGACAAACTTAATATCATCCATCCGAATATTAATTTTACAATAGAACTTGAAAATAATAATAAACTTAATTTTTTGGACATCACTGTTCATAGAACGATGGAGAGTCTTGAGTTTTCGATCTATACGAAACCTACTCAAACGGACCACACTATATCTTACTATTCCCACCACCCGTGGCAACACAAGATGGCAGCTTTCCATTGCTATGTCAATAGGTTACTCAATATACCTTTGTCTTCTGCCGAATACAACAAAGAGGTAAATATAATTAGACAAATCGCGTTCAACAACCATTTTGATCCTAGTCTTGTTGACACTTTAATTAACAAGACAAAACTCAAAAAACTAAGGAAAGAACTTTCTCACAGTCTAATTGATAATTCACAGAAAAAATACTTTTCCATCCCTTTTTTTGACTTAGAAACGAACCACAAGATTTCCAAAATAATTCACCAATTTGTCAGTAATTCTCAACTCTCCTTTAAAAACAGAAATCAATTACAAACATTTTTAAATAACACTAAAGATAAAATAGATATCCTCTCAAAAAGTGGTATTTACAAGTTGTCGTGCAACTCTTGCGAGTGCATCTACATAGGTAGGACATGTAGACCATTGAAGGTCCGTATCAACGAACACTTGAACAGAAACAATTCTGCTTTCGGAGAACATTTGCGCAATCATAACCACAACTTCAGTCCTCATTCCGATTCAAAAATTTTGCATAACATTTCATCAAAAAACTTCAATAGGCTGGATTTCATGGAGGACATCGAGATCAACAGCGAGCTGCGCACAAACAACCATTGCCTCAACACTCAGCTCAATATCAACAGATCTTATATCCCTTTACACAGAAGGCTTCTCGACTGAATTAATCTCGCCCATACACTTGAAGGTTGGGGGGGCCGCTTGATCAAGCGCTTTCCATTTCAAATAATTTCTCCTGTTTTCTACTACAGCAATGTAATTTAAGTTAATTTTTATTTCACTTTTATCTTTCATCTGTCTTCCTCTTTCTCTATCTTTCAAGTTGATTTAGCTCAGGCTAATTTCATCCCTTCTTAAGCTAGTCCTCTAGGAGTTGAGTTAACTTAGGTTATTTTCATCTCCTTTCTTTTCTTTTCTATCCGTCGAGTTGAGCTAGCCTAGGCTAACCTCATCTCTAAGTTAGTCCTCTATTTTCACTTGATCAAGCATTTTCCTTCAAACCAACTTACAAGCCATCACAGTCAACCGATTTCTCAAATATTCAATTGCAATTTAGCCATTCAATGCGTATTATGGCTTTTGTTTGTCTCATCTGGCATAGTAGCAGCCCCTTTTGTATTTTAGGTTAATTTCGGACCGCTGCAGTAACTTTATCTGCTTTTATCTTTCAACTTAATACTTGTCTTTTTAAAACTTAAAATTTAAAATTACCGCCGTTTTTCGGCATATAAGTGTCATCAGTCTGCTTGTCAAGACGGTCATTAGTGACAGTCGACACATTTAATGTGTCATCCAAAAGCACGAGTCTTTGTACCATGCTTTTGCTGTATTTTCATATTTTAACTTTTATTTTAATCTAAATTATGTGAACCATTTCTCATAATGTGACGCACAATGTGTGATATGTAATTGTGATCATTGTCGATTTTTGTTGTGTTTGATCCATGGATATGTCCTTTGTCTACTGACAAGTAAGTAAAAGAGGTCCACCATTTTCTTTCTCACGTATAAAAATGACACAAAAAACCTTCATTCTTATTAATTACTTTAGTTAATCCCCTTTTTGTAATACAAATTGTTTTAATCCCAACAAGTTTATAACTGGGCACAACAGTATTCATTTTCAAAAAAAAATTTTATTTACCAAAAATAACCAATGTCTCAATTCAACAACATTCCTTGACTCACCACTGACAAGGGGTTCTTTTACTTACTTTCAGGTAACACTGATGATGGCTACGGCCGAAAGCGCTCTGTTACGCTCTTCATGATCCTTTTTGGATTAAAATTTGCATGATATACAAGGTGTTTCATTGCTATCTACATATAAGACAATCAAGTTAAACTTACATATAACACGATTCCGAATTTATGGAAACTTACCTGTTGAAGTAGAGTTGTGCGGCTTCTTCCGCGTTTTCGTTACACAGAATGTAGCAAGTATTCATGTCATATTTATCGCTATTTTCAAATCGATTTAGCATGGCCATATTAGAATTATCGTTTTAAAAGATAGTAAATATAAAATGCTCAATCGCTATTGTGTGTGTGTGTGTTGGAGTTTTGACATTGCTTCAAACCAAAAAGCCAGCATCTCTCTTTATTTCTACTAAAGCTTACATTTTTACTAGTAAATAAAATCGAATTTTATTATTTCATATTATAGCTGATTTTTCTTATTATTATACTTTTTTTTGCTTTTTTTATTATTTTTTTTTTATTATTATAATTTTGTTTTTTAATTTTATATTTCTTCATATTTCTATATATTTCTTTATATCTCTTTTTTGTAATTTTCTCTTTTTTTTATTTATTTTTTCCTCATTTCATACATATACTTAAATATATTTACAAATATTTTCCTTTATCTAAAACAAAAGTTTAGCCTCCTTAGTAAAGCTATACATTAACTTATACCGAAATGTCATTTAGAGATACTAGGTGGTTAAAATTTACTGGAAATTGGACTACCGTTTTTAGTCCGCTATACATTGTTATTCTTTGACCTTCATATTTATTACATTCTAAAAAAATATGGTCAAGGTCTCCTATTTCTCCGCATTCACATAATTCATCATCTTTAATTCCGGTTTTCTTCATATGTTTCGGATACAAGGCATGAAAAGTTCTAAGTCGCGAAATAGTACTAATAAGTTTTTTATTACATTCTTTTTTAAACCAAGTACTAGATTTCAATATGGGGAAATTGTTTTTGTATTTTATTCCCTTTATTGAATCATTATAACCCATTTGCCAAATAAAATCTAATTTTTCGTTTATGAACCTGGTAAAGTCTGTGCAAGGAATCTTAAAATCTATAAAATTTCCATCAATCGTAGACTCCTTCGCCGCCTTATCCACAGTCTCATTTTCAATAATGTTGACATGCGCTTTAACCCATATAAACCTAATTAGCTTGTTTTTACATTTTAAAGAACAACAAATGTTCAAAATATCGCTTATTAAATAATTCGTAACATCATTATTTATCAAAACTGTAGACATCTTTGATAAGGCGCTTTTACAGTCAGAAAAAATTACAAATTTGTCGTTAGTTTCAAAATCTCTACAATATATAAGAGCTTCCCTAATAGCGCACAACTCCGCCGAAAAAATAGAAGTGCAATTTGGTAATTTAAATTTTTGGATTACATTCTGATTTTTGTGGTACATTGCACATCCAATATGTTTATTTAAGATAGATCCATCGGTAAAAATTTGTTCAAACAAATGCCACTCTGTATTTTGTTTCTCTTTAAATAACTGTAGGTAAATTTGAAGATTTTCAAAATTTTGGTTATCCAAAAGAACATTTGGGGAATAGTTTAATGTAGCAAAATCTAATTGAAAATAAAGGTGTAATTTATTTGAATGTATGTTTTGCTTATCGTGCGCTAACCAAGAAAGACTCTCAGCTAACAAAGGATTCTTTTTTAGGGTCCAATATCTATGCGTACGACATAAAGATAAAAGTTCATTTATTTTATTAATTAAGTCGCTATTTTTAGATATTAATTTACATACTAATTTATCAGAAATACATTGCCTTCTAAGCTCCAAAGGAGGCTCATTTGATTCGGCTTTAATAACATTTATTGGTGTGCTGTGCAGAAAACCTACACACTGCCTGAGGCACTTATTTCTTACAATATCAATTTTTCTCAAGTGTTTCCGCTGCAGCTCCATAAAAAATGCCTGAGGAATCAAATATAGAACGTATAAATGATCTATAAAATAACAAACATACATTTGGGTCAGCTTCCCACTTTCTGTTGCTGAGGGCTCTGATTACATTTAAACCATTTTCGGTTTTCTTAATTATAGAATTTATTTGCTCTTTCCACAATAACTTTCTATCTAAAACTATTCCTAAATATCTAACGCTTGATTTTTGCGGAATCTCCATCCCTCCTAAGTTGACGTTATTCGGCGGATTTCTTCTTTGTCTGGAAAATTGACATGCAACTGTTTTTTCTCTTGATAGATCCAAACCATTTTTTCCCAGCCAATTTTAAGGTGTTCGTAAAGTAAACATCAAGAGTTTCCTTGTTTTGCTGTTGACTTTTACTTGAAGAATACATACAGATATCATCTGCGAATTGTACGAGCTTCACCGTAGTCTGGGAATAATTTTTCCAGATCATACGTATATAAGATATAAAGAAGGGGGCTCAGGATGCTTCCTTATGGTAGTCCGATTTTTGCAATCTTGCTGGAGGTCAATCCATTGTTCGCACGAATTAAAATTTTCCTTTCATAATATATGTCATATATATATATATATGTCTTACCATAGCTCTAGGTATTCCTAATTGAATCATCTTGTCTGCCAAAATATTGTAAATTACATTGTCGTAGGCTCCTTGAATATCGAGAAACAATGCTGTTATGCACATATTTCTGGAGTAGGCTATCTGGATATCAGTGACTAAATTAGCTACTGCTTCTTGTAGAGATGTTCCTCTGGAGAATCCAAACTGAGTTTTAGGAAAAAGGCCTTTTTTAACCATGCAAAACTCTAATCGGTTTTTAATCATTATTTCGTATGTTTTCAAAACACACGATGCCAGGGCAATAGGACTATATGACGACGAAACGTGTGAGGGTTTCCCAGGTTTTTTTTGATAGGAACAACAATATATTCCTTCCAGTCCTCTGGGATAGGCTCATTTCCAGAAAAAATATCATTGAAGATTTTTAACAGTGCATTTTTCCCACGGAAAGGTAGGTTATGTAAAATGGCATAATGTATTTGGTCCTTTCCAGGGGCAGAATTTTTCTTTGACTTTAAGGCTCTAGTCAAATCTGTGAATGAAAAAGGTTTGGACAAGTAATGATCCTCAAAATTCCTATCTGCTACAACCATCGGCTGGTAACTGGTATAAGGAGGGGCCAATTTTGTTTGAAAATCCTCTATCCAGGAATCCTCTTTGCAAATTTGAATTCGGTTTTCTTGCTTACGATTTTTAATAGTATATTATGATATAAGTGTATAAGAGGGCCTTTAAAGCACGCGCGACATATTTCAAAACACGACGCGCAGCGGAGTGTTTGGTAAGTCGCAAGGGCTTTAAAGGCCTCTTATACACGTATAGCATACGCTATTTTTTATTACGAATGCATCATAAACTCAAAAATGTTTTAAATATTAACCTTAAGGGATATATTGACGAATATATTAATCTGTCACATTTGACATGATCAAATGTTTCTATAGCAACCTTTAAAAAAGTAGGCACATCATAAACATCATTTTAAGCACGCTGCAGCGTGCGATAATCGTTGATTATGATGCATGCGTAATAAAAAACTATTTACTTTTTCCCAAGCAGTGTTGATTGGGGTATATTAGTTTATAGAAAGACAAAAGTCTTGCCAACTTTTCCGTTTCTTTAATAGTTTTTTTTGCTAATGCGTCTAATTTTTTATACAAGAGCAAATTATTTATATTTGGATTTGATTTATACATTCGAAAAGCTTCTTTTCTATTTTGACCTGCCCTTGAGCAAGCGTTGTTTCACCAGGGTTTACCTTTTTGTTTATGAATTTTGTTCCTAATGGAAACGGTTGAAATCGAAAAATCAAATAATGACAGAAATGTCAGAAATTTCGTCATGGTTACCTATGATTAAAAACGATGTGGCCTACTAAGTTAAACATAAAAGTTTTTTTTAAAAGCACTCAGTGGGTAAAATAAAATGCAAAATGCAAGGAAATATATATAAACCCATTGTCCCAATAAAAATTCAAATTAAAATTTGTAAATTTGTCATTTGTCAAAATAAATATAGACTATATAGTATTTTTGAAAAATATATATAGTGCCCCATAAAAAAAAAAAATTTTGGTTAATTATTCAAAAACACTTGTGTTTAGAAAAAAACAAGTACGCTACTGGATTCTACGGTAAAAATATCTATAAAAAACCGTTTTACATTTACAACAACTTTTCAAATAACCGAAATACAGGGGGTGCTTGAAAACGACAAATTTTAAAAATCATCCCGTAGCTCAGAAACTAAGAGGGTCATAACAAATGTAATTATGGCATCTTTCATTTTATCAAAAAGTAGCAAATATTGCGCAAACCGCATCTTTTTATATCCACTCATAAGCGAGCAACCCATGTTAAAAAGCAAAAAATGCATTTTTTAATTCTATTTATGAAAATAAGTATAGACTATATTATATTTTTAGAAAGCCCACAACGAGGTAGTTAATATAAAAAAAATAATAATATATAATATTAAAAAAAAAACAACTTTAATCAATATCTTAAAAACTGAAAAACTTGAAAAAATCTAACTACGCCACTAGAATCTACATAAAAAAATGCATAAGAAACATTTTTTACCTTTCCGATAAGTCAAACAATAACTGAGATACGAGGGGGGTCCAAAAATGCAACGTTTTCAATTTCGCCCTGTATCTTAGAAACTAAGAGGGCTAGGAAAAATCTGTGTGTGGTATTTTTAATTTCACAAAAAAAGTAGTCAACTATTGCGAAAACCGCATCCTTGTATCTCTACTCATAAGCGAGAAACCCCGTAAAACACACGAAAATGGGACACCCTGTACACTGATATTGTGTGTACTGATTGTGTGTAGAATGCAAACCGTTTTCTTTGATCTCGTGCGGTTTAGATTTTAGAGCCTGTCAAAGTGTCAAAATGCCCGACTTTCAACTGTCAATATTTGGTAAACAGCTAAAGATAGGTATACGATATTATACACAAAATGTGTTTAGATTTTTCTAGAGAGTCTAAAAATGTAGTGATATACAGGGTGTTCCATTTAAAAAAATATCAAAGTGACCCCTAACACTTTTATTTGATGTTCAATTTTGCTGAACATATCCGAATTCGCGGGAGAAAATTACATAAGATGGCTATTTCACTTTTTTTTATAAAAGTACAGGGAAAGTCAAAAAATCGCCTTGTCTAGTCCTCGTTGGATAACCCTGTACATAGAACACAGGTGTATTTTTAAGATTTGGGAGTTCTGAAGAAACATTTTTTGACATATTTTTACCCACTGATATAAAGTAGTTATTGCATAAATCTGCTATTGCTTTTTGATCATTAATTATATCATTGATTTCATGCGTTATTTGAAATCGAATACTATTTTGTTTACAATTGTTTGTAGCTTCAGATACTATATTATAACTTTTTTTATGTTCTTTTGATTGTCCTCAATTTTTGTTTTGTAAAAGTAATTTTTTGTGAATTTAATTATTTTGTTTCATTTATTACGGTACTCTTTGTAATTGGTTTCTTTTTGAATAGAAAAGTTATTTTTAAATTCTTTTTTTAGCTTATCACGTTTTTTGATTGAAATTATAATTGCAGTAGTAATCCGTGGTTTGATTTTTTTATGTTTGCTACTTAGATTAACCCCTACTTCAGATTTTTCAATCATTGGATTCCGTTTTTGCAAAAGATAATTAGTGGCATCTTCAGGGCTTAAAATCTTCAATATATGATTCCAATCTGAATCAGCTGCATGCAGCCTTAAATTTTCAAAGTCAATTTTTGTAAGTAGTTCCTACTATGAAGAAGACATGTTTTTTGTTTTGTTTATAAGATTATTTGAAATATTTAGCATAACCGGATAATGGTTTGATATATCATGTTCAATAATGAAGGTTTTAAGGTTATTAAATAATGTTTTGTTTTTATTTCTAACAAACAAGTGGTCCAGACAAGAACCACTTTCAGATCTAGTCACACCCCGATACGAGGCTATGAAACCATGTGAATTCATTTGAGCCAAATATTCACATACGTACCCATCATTTCTATTCAACAGATTTAAATTTTTGTCACCCAAAAAAATATCTATATTATTGTCATTAGTAGCTAATTTAAAATAATGGTCTAGGTCATCTAAAAACATTGGTAAATTTAAGGATGATAATCGATAGAGAGTGTAAATCCCATACTTGACACCGCAAATATTTGTTAAAGTGATTCTAGAATTTACAAACACTTGATTAGAAACCTGGGGGTTAAGACCTGATTTTATATAAAGTATGACACCATCAAAAGAATTATAATTAGCAAAATTATAGTAAACACTATATCCTGGTATATTAAAACAGTCAGCAGACTAAATGGTTTTCAAAATTTGTAGTAATACCTTTAATGTTGAGCTGCATAATATTAATTATATTATTTTGCTTACTTATATAGTCAAACAATGTTTTTCATTAATTTAGACTCTCCAATACTTCTGCTTCATTATCAACCATCTGGTTCTAGCTATGTTTAATTGGTAGACATAGCAAGGACACTTTATGTCAGTGGCTGCATGATTGATGTCATGTACAGTAGAAAACTTCTTATTACTAATATCACAGTTCTTACACTTTAATATACTATTATCACAGTCGTTTGTCTCGTGTTCCTTAGAGCATTTTGCACAAGTGGTTTTATATTGACAGTCATTATTTTTGTGGTGAAATTGCTGACACTTAAAGCATCGGAGAACACTTATATCCTCATACACTGGATACCTTTGCCAACCTATATATTTTTCTATCATTTAGCAATTTATGGAACAGTCCTGGTGAACATTCAGCAAAAGCAGTCTTATTTTTCTTAATTTTATTTGATTTAATAAATTTTATTTTTAGGTGATCCCCCTTCTGGCTTTTTATAGCTTCTTCTAGTTGTTCTTTGGTATAGTCATTTTCTAGGCCAGGTATTTTAATTCTCGGATTTCTAAGACTCGTTTCCATAATTTCATAATTCTGACCCAAATTTTTTTTTGCTGATTTTTTTAATTTTTCTATATCATTCATAGTGGGGCATTTTATTGATTAGGTAGGGAATTGTAGATACAGTATGGCAGGAAGTAAATAGAACGAGCAAAATGCGTAATAAAAATTCAAATAAGAAAAAATGCGTCATTTCCATTACACAGAGTGATACAACACATCAAAATTATGTACATTATGAGCTAAAAAGAAAAAAACAACAACACTTACATCCTCATGATGCTTTAGCTGACTGACTACGAAGAAGTCAAACGACTCATCTCTGTCGGCCTTCGGCAATCTTTTCAGCAACGACACTAGACATTCTTGCACCATTTCTTTGCACTTCACAACTTTCTCATTGATCAGTCTTACTTCCAAATGGCGCAGTATGAAGGCACTGCCCTCTTGAATTTTAGCCTGAAAAATTAGTAATATACAACATACATAGACGGCTTCCCTAACGACAAAGTTCTTCTTCGAAAATGAGTAGTGATTTCCGTACTAAGTTGAATTGAATATAACATTAAAACGCCATTTAATCATCTGTAGGTGCTTTTAAACAATGGCGAAATAATTTGGCTGCTAATTTAAAAGCTTTTTATACACTGGAAAAATATTTTTGCAAATTTTATATATAGTTCCTCTTAGTTAAGTTTCATACATTTTTTTTTCTGTAATTAAATTATATTTTAATCTTTTATCTTTGTTTAAGACAGTTTTGATACTTTGTACTAATTTGAATTGACGATATATTATACTTTGTGCACCACATAGCATAGTACTATTTCTATATTTTTAGCTTTACTTTTACTTTGAGCAGCTCTTATATTTCTTAATGGAATTTAGACCCTTGCTACAGTTTTTCGATCTTCTAACTCGATTAAACCCTTTGAAAAGAAAACCTTCACTTACCAAAGGGAAAGAATTTATACACATATGGAGCATTTCGATGGCAGATTCCCGTCCATACTGCAACTCGAACTCCAACTGCTTCATGTAAAATCCTACGTAAGGTTCCAAGGAATCTCCCAACGGATATTCCATTATAAATTTATAGAAAACTGACCTGAAACATAAAATAAATAAGAAATAATGTATTATGGAAAAAGTTATAAACTGATTGTAGCGTATCAGAAAAACACTCGGTATTTCATAAATTAGATCATGACCGTAACCCGAATATTTCGAGGTCTAGACGAACTTTATTTACATTACTACACGTAATATTATTGTTTAACAGTGATGAACGAGATACTCGCCGCGGGTGACAAGGCCGAGATAACTTTGCTAAATCAGTATTGTTATTGTAACATTATATTTATACTACGAACCTACACCAACCCAGGAGGAGACGGAGTGACGCATTGATATGCGTAGGTAGATTATAAGGGTATACATTATGTCGCGTTACTATCTTGTATATTCCTTGCTATAATTAATACAGAACTATATAGTGACCTGGAGTTTTATTCAATACATAAAAGGAATTCTACATGGCGACCCTGCCATTCGCAACGCGTGTCGTGAGTTCGTCGAATGTGCCCGTCAGCGATTCCTGGTTGTAATCGAACGTGCCGCGGTGAATTCTGTATATAATGGGAAAATCCAGCTCTAAGCAAGCGGAGGTCACCGACACAGATGTGGTGAACTCCAACTTTATAGTAGAACGGGAAGAAATCAGGATCCCGATGGACATGAGGGTAGCGATATACGCTCTGGTGGCAGCAGCTATTGCGGTGTTATTCCTAAAACTGAGAGCCGCTCTACCGGAAGGGAGTAAAGCGGCAAATATCAAAAAGTATGGTCATCAGGGCGCAGGCAGCCGAAGTTTATCAGCTCATAGGACAGCAGTTGCGGATGAGTAAGACATTTTTTTTGTAAAATTTAAATGATTGCGTGACTATTGAACAGTGAACTATTTTATTTTACGATTTTACACATTTTATTATTCAGCATATTATTTTTTTAGTATTGAAAATACTATTGGGATCACTTTTATGGAAACTTAATAAGGATGTCGTGACCTCGACCAGCGCATACGGATAATATTGGATTTCGTGACCTCGACATAATGAAATCCCGATACTGAATCGGCGCGGTTAACTATCAGTAAATAATAAAATATCTTGCTTGTGATAAGACGTAACGGATATATACTTTGACGTCTAAATGTTCGAATAATATTGTTGAATAAGGTAAGTTAGTGTTATTTTATACTTTGATGTAAATCTAAATTTAGACCGTAAAGATTAAAATGCAATATTTTTATTACTTATTAGAAGCTCGATTAGAAGATACAGGGTGATTCTCAAAATATGTCGATGTTATGGCATAGTATCTGTAAAAAATGTGAAATTTGACAGAGTTTCGATATTTAGGAACCGATTTGAATGAAATTTTATAAGTGGACTAGGAAAAATAAATGTTAAAAATGTCAAATTTGACAGTTTCGTTATTTATGAACCAAATTAGATTAGGGAAGATAAAAGGAAAATATTCTATGACGTACTTAGTACCTATCTGTCAAAAATGTCAAATTTGACAGTTTCGTTATTTATTAACCGATTTGAATAAACTTTCAGATTAGATTAGGGGAAATGAAAGACAAATATTTTTTGACAAAGTATGTATGTATGTTACAAATGTCAAATCAGTTTCGTTATTTATGAACCGATTTGAATGAAAGTTTAGAATTAGATTAGGGAAAATAAAAGAAAAATATTTTTTGTGATAGTATTTGTCAAAAATGTTAAATTTGACAGTTTTGCTATTTATGAACCGATTTGAATGAAGTCTTAGAATTAGATTAGGGAAAATAAAAGAAAAATAATTATTGACATCGTCTGTCAAAAATGTCAAATGTGACAGTTTCGTTATTTATAAACCAATTTCAATGAAAGTTTAGAATT
>MU191810.1:13170-33197 GCA_016904865.1 Pissodes strobi
TATTTTTTGTGATAGTATCTGTCAAAAATGTAAAATTTTACAGTTTTGCAGTGGCGTGCACACAATGAAAGCACAAATGCATTGCCTACCCTGATGTTTTGACATTTTTTATATTTTCCCATTTAATTTTAATCCCGATAATATAAATTATAATTTTACTAATAAGCATAATCCAATCTTAAACGCCAATTAAATATTAATTATATTATAGAAAAACATCACAGTCTACCACTCATATTACGCTACCTATATTAAACAGAATAATATTCTCCGACGGCAATCCGCTAAAAAGCATTCCATAACAAACCGAAGGCATGCATTTATACCGTCAATACTGGATTTACTATGGAAGCGAAAAGCAGTGCTTGAAAAAAGACAGCCAAATGAAACGTTACATAAAAAGAAAAGAGACAAAGCATGCGAAGATGGTCCGGGCCGACGCGACGCGACGCAACGATAAGTGCTGTTGCCAAAATGTGCTCTCTTTAATTAATATTTTGATAGACATTCTTTTTTACCAAGGATCATATTGTTATTGGTTTTTTGCGCTTTAGTAATTGGTTTGAAAGCGATTACCGGTTACATCATTACAGGGTTTGGTTAAGAAAGCTTTATTATTTAATAATGTTTAAAATTACAGTACATGGGGCATCCTTAAATTTATTAATATTTCGATATCTGGGTATTAATAACGCCATGCATTTTTTTGCAAGAAACTGAAACCCGATAATACAACACCGGCATTGGCCAGCCATAAATAAGAATAATCTCAGGTTCCCTTTTCCATGTGCCCTATTCTTGTGTGAGATTTGACGCCCTGCGCTTTTAGTTATAGTTTTGAAAGTTTAGTTAGTTTAGTACCTATACAAGGGGTTGTTGTTTTCTTTGTGGGTTAGTTTTGTTGGTTAGAAAGAAAACCTCGATATTTTAATAAAAAAATCCATGACAATGGGGAACTTGCATAAAAATTAAATTTGAAAAATATTACTCACAAACATAATTTAATACTATTAAAAGAACCCCAGTTCACAAAAAAACTATTTTTTTAATTTTGGATAATAAATATAAGCAAATGGAAACTGTATAATTCAAATTATTCTTGTAACGCGCCATTCTTGGCTGGGACCGGTTGTGACGTCAAGTAGCTCGTTTGTCATCGCGCCTGACGGACGGCAGATCAGGGAACGTCTTAGTTTCCATTATTATTATTAATATTAAAGCACAGATTAAAGTACAAATCAACACAAATTATAACAAACACCCTGGCAATTCAACGACAAGCAGTAATAAACCTAAATATTTTAATACTTGTGGCTGCCGATGCCATACTGCCTTCACTGACATTTTAAGATAATATGTCAATGACTGCTTTCCGATCGAACGAGCGGTGTGACGTCACGTGTCGTTTAAGATGAGTAGCTTGCGGTCACAACTTTAACTGTTTATTGCAAATTAAATATTGCGATTTGAGGGCTGATATTTGGTGTGTGCTGTCTCAATAGGTAGGCAAATATATTAAAGAAATAAAAAAAAAATGGTCAAGTTCCCTATTATTAGTGGCTCTGCAGGTGTCGTCATAAAATTAAAATGTATTGTTGGCTATGCTTACTCTTTGGTGAAGAGGAAATGTGTAGAGTAAACGTGGGTATATTGATTTAAATTGCCTCAGAAAAACAAGGCCAGTCCACTAACCATTTACAGCGCGTTTTCTTTGCATAGTTTTGGCGAAACTCGAATTGAAAAGGCTTTATGCCTACATTTTTTGGAGCCTCAAAATGGACGTTTTTGGGCGTGGTACCTGAAAAAAAATTCTACCTACGGCGGCGCCTGCAGCGGGCTTACTCCTTCTGTATCATTTTCTATTATGTTGCCTACCCTCTCCTAAATGGCACTGCACGCCACTGCAGTTTTGCTATTTATGAACCGATTTGAATGAAATCTTAGAATTAGATTAGGGAAAATAAAAGAAAAATAATTATTGACATAGTCTGACAAAAATGTCAAATTTTACAGTTTCGCTATTTATCAATGTTTTAAAATTCTTGTTTACTAGGTTTAAATTTTTTAACATAGTATCTGTTAAAAATGTCAAATTTGACAGTTTCGCTATTTATGAACCGAATTAGATTAGGGAAAATAAAAGGAAAATATTTTTTGACGTAGTACCTACCTATCTGTCAAAAATGTCAAATTTTACAATTTTGTTATTTATTAATAACGAATTCAACCTCAGAAAAGGCTAAATTGGTCATGGAAGCCGGAACATTCAACAACTGCCAAGAAGCATTGTCCAAGTCCTTAAATATAAATGACGAGACACCAGCAAACTCGGTGCTATACACAAGGCCATTTTACCCAATAAAATGCTCCCCGTTTGGCGCATTTAGAAGAACCAATAGAGGCAATTATCGAGGTAATTATCTCCCAAGTAATGCACAGTACGACAGACAAGACAATAATTGGAGAAAACAACAGAACAACAGAAATGGTCATACCTACAGAGGCAGAGCCAATCATTATGCCAATAGAGCCAGGGGAAACCAGCAGTATATGCCTAGAGGAAACTGCGGATACGTAAGGCAGCTGGCAATAGAAGACAACCGGGAAAACTCCGAGGACCCTCAGCTAGGTCCAGCAAGGGGGTCGTAAATATCTTTAATTTGGACCTCGCACTTTCGAACTTTGTATCTATTAACTCAGAAATGACCGGAAATGACACGATTGTACTTCTTATATACACCGGCGATGATATATCACTATTCAAAAGAAAGAAAATAAACTCACTGCAGGTAATAAACAAAACCGAAGTCTGCAAAATAAAAGGAGTCAGAGATGGTGCGACAGCATCAATAGGTACTACAAAAAAAAAACGTTACTTCAGAGAATGTCAAGTAAGTCACAAATTTCATGTAGTCAACGACAATTTTCCTATTCCCGCAGATGGAATCCTAGGTAGAGATTTTATAGCAAAAAAACCAATGTCACCTAGATTATGCCAATTGGATGATGGCCGTAAAAATTGGAAATCGGTTTGTAAACTTATCCATCCACTCCTGCCCATCAGAAGACATCCTCACAATTCCTCCAAGATGTGAAATAATAAGAAAAATAAAAAACCTGAAACACCTAAAAGGAAGTTCAGTGGTTGTAAACAAAGAAATATCCCCAGGTGTTTTTATAGCATCCTCAATCGTTTCTGAAGAAAGTCCTTTTGTGAGAATTTTAAACACAACGCTCGAAAGTGCCACAATAAAAAACGAAGACATAGAAACAGAAAGTTTAGATAACTATCAGATTTACAACATAGATACTGCAATGAAAAATGGAGAAGCAGTTTCACAACGAGAACTAAACAAGCAGATACCAGACTTAGCAAAAACTGAAACAATTGCTCTATGTAAAGAATTTTCCGACATTTTTGCTCTAAGTACAGACAAATTAACAACTAACTTCTATAAACAAACATTAAAATTGACAGACCAAAATCCTGTGTACATCAAGAACTATTGAATAATGCGTGCTCAAAAAGACGAAATAAACAATCAAGTGCAAAAAATGCTAGAAGAAAAAATTATTGAACCATCAACCGCTGAATACAACAGCCCCATATTACTCGTTCCAAAGAAATCATCAAATGGCAAAAAAGCGTGGAGAGTTTGCGTAGATTTTAGGATTATAAATCAAAATAAACTAGTGGCCGATAAATTTCCTTTACCTAGAATAGATGACATATTAGATCAACTAGGAAGAGCCAAATTTTTTTCAACCCTTGATCTGAAAGCAGGTTTTCATCAGATTCCGCTGGAAGAAAAATCGAGAGGTGTCACTACTTTCAGCACGGATACAGGAATTTCCAGATTTACCAGGCTGCCATTCGGTTTAAAAGTTAGCCCTAATAGCTTTCAGAGAATGATGAGCAACGCATTCGCAGGCATTACACCCGAAAAAGCTTTTCTGTATATGGACGACATCATAGTAATAGGTTGTTCGAAAAACCACCACCTTAAAAATCTAAAAACCGTTTTTGAGACATGCAAGAAACACGACTTAAAAGTAAACCCAGAAAAATGTACATTCTTTCAAAACGAAATAACATATTTAGGACACAAAATTACCAACGCAAGCATTCTATCAGACGATTCTAAATACGATATAGTAAACAAATATCCGACACCAAAGAATGCCGACGAAGCAAAACGTTTTATTGCATTTTGTAACTACTATCGTAGATTTATCCCCGACTTTGCACGCATTGCAAGGCCGTTAAATATGCTTACCAAGAAAAATGTTCAATTTAACCGGTCACAGGAGTGCCAAAATGCATTTAACACTTTAAAAGCCGCTCTAATAAACCCAACAATTTTACAGTATCCCGATTTTAGGAAAGAATTTATTTTGACTACGGATGCATCGAAAGAGGCATGTGGAGCAGTTCTATCGCAGAACTTTGAGGGAAAAGATCTACCCATTGAATACGCCTCTAGAGCATTTACGAAAAGAGAAGCAAATAAGGGAACAATAGAGAAAGAACTAGCCGTTATACATTGGGCAATAAATCACTTTAGAGCTTATTTATACGGGAAGACATTCCTAGCCAAGTCCGACCACAAACCACTTGTTTACCTATTTGCAATGAAAAACCAATTGTCAAAATTGACCCGAATGAGACTCGATTTGGAAGAGTTCGACTTTAAAGTAAACTACATAAAAGGGAAAGACAATGTGGGAGCTGACGCCTTGTCCAGAATCAGAGAGGACGAATTAAAAGAAATAGCCAATAAGTCCGTACTTACAAGTATTACCAATAACGAGAGCAATGTCAAGGAAAGATAATAAAAAAGAAACAAAGAATATTGAAAAACCAAAAATTCAAATTCCAGAACCAAAAATTCTAGAAACCCTAGATAATTTCAGTATAATTAATTTACCGGGGTTTGGGTAGTTGGAGAGGTAGCACCTTTGGCCAAGGGATGCGAAGAATCTCTCGGTTTCAACTTGATGAGACAATGAGAATATGAACATGGAATGTCAAGACCCTATATGCCGCTGGAAAATACCACAACCTTATCCAGGAGATGAAGAGAATGAAAGTTAATGTGTTTGGAATCAGCGAAGTTAGATGGCCCGACTCAGGGGTGATCCATTCAAATGGAAAAGTGTTTTATATTCTGGTAGTAACAACACAGACATAAATCATAGACATGGTGTCGGTATTATGATGGATGAATCCTTACGGAACTCAGTAAGAAATTTTGTACCAATTTCAGAGAGAGTAATCATTGTTCAACTATTCGGTAAACCCTTAAACGTTAATTTCATCCAAGCATACGCGCCCACCTCAGACAAACCAGATGAAGAGGTAGAGCAATTCTATGACCAGCTTGATCAAGCTCTAAAACTAACTAAGAAAAATGAAGTAAATATAGTAATGGGAGACTCTAATGCCAAGGTAGGAATGGGTAGAGTAGAGTACACTGTTGGTGAGCATGGTCTTGGAACAAGAAATGAAAGAGGTGAAAAACTAATACAATACTGTGAAGAAAATGAACTTGTTATAACGAACACATGGTATAAGCTGCCCCCCAGATGCCTTTATACGTGAAAGTCACCTCAGGATAACGATCAACATATTTTTCGGAATCAGATCGATTTTATAACTATTAATCGTAGGTTCCGAAACTCCATAACCAAAGTTAGCACATTTCCGGGAGCGGATATCCAATCCGACCTTAATCCCCTATGTGCAAATATAAGACTGCGCTTAGCAAGTAGGAAAATAAAGAAACCTAAAGAAACGCCCGACCCTAAGCTACTAAAAAATGAAGCAACAACAATAAAATATAAAGATATTCTAAATACTCAAATTGCCAATATCGCTATAGCAGAAAATGTCGAAGAACTCTGGTCCAACATAAGGAAATCATTTGAAAATGCAAATAGTACATGTCTTATTCAACCTAAAATAAAGACAAAAAACTAATGGATGACTGAACACATATTGGAACTAATGGAACAGCATCGACTCTGCAAGACACAAAAAAACCGTGACCTACCAAAGGGAGATCCGCAGGCACATAAGGGTTGCGAAGGAAAAATGGCTAACTGATCGATGCATAGAAGCCGAGAACCTCTATCGTCTGGGCGATAGTTTTCATTTGCATAAAAAAGTAAAGGAAATAGTAGGGCTGCACAACAAAAGACCCATAAGCAATATCAGAAATGAGGAAAATAAATTAATTGTAGATCGCCAAGAATTGCTTGATACCTGGAAAAACTATACTTCCAGACTTTTTGATGACAACAGATCACTCATCTGCAGCGGCTTAACAACAGATTCACCAGCTGGACCAAGTATTCTTAAAAGCGAAGTCACCCATGCAATATCAATGAAAAACAACAAAGCCCCTGGACTAGATAATATGTACTCCGAAACCTTCCACACATTAAACGAGAACAGCTTGGCAATAGTGGTGAAACTATTCAACCAAATTTATGACACCGAAGTAATCCCCAAAGACTGGTTGCGTTCTACATTTATGACCATTCCAAAATCACCAAATGCGATAATGTGCAAGGATTACCGTCTCATTAGTCTGATGAGCCATTTTCTTAAACTTTTCCTTTGTGTTATCCATACCAGATTATACAAAAAATGCGAAGAAGCTAGTGGATCAAGTCCGTTTGGTTTCAAAAATGGTTTTGGGACAAGAGAAGCCATCTTCAGCCTACAAACACTGGTTCAGAACTGCTACGACCAAAGAAAAGACGTTTTTATGTGCTTTATAGACTACGAGAAAGCCTTTGATAACGTTAAGCATGATATTCTCCTAAAATATTTGCAAGAACTGGGTCTAGATGAGAAGGACATTCGAATTATTGCAAATCTTTGCTGGAACCAAACAGCCGAAATCCGACTTCAAAACAACGACACCACAGAGGAATTTGCAATAAAGAAAGGTGTAAGGCAGGGGTGTATTCTTTCTCCCATGCTCTTAACCTGTACGTGGAGAGGGCATTTGTTGAAGCGGTTTCGGGGAGTGAACTGGGTATTAGGGTAACCGGCATTCCCATTAATAACATAAGATACGCTGATGATACTGTAATCCTGGCCGACAGTGCGAACGATCTCCAGACTCTCCTAAACGATGTTAACAACTCGAGTGAGCAGTTGGGCCTTAAAATAAACATCAATAAAACAAAAGTTATGGTCGTTAGAAAAAATGATATCCCACCGATACAATTACGTATTAACGAAAAACACATAGAACAGGTTAATAATTTCAAATACTTGGGATGTCTTATAAATAATAAATGGGATCCAGAGACAGAAATTAAGAGCAAGATTGGACAGGCCAGAACGACCTTTCAAAAACTTCGAAAATTTCTTGCAAATAATGATCTGAATTTTCAACTCAGATACAGAATGGTGAAATGTTATGTATGGTCAGTTCTTTTGTATGGTGTGGAGACGTAGACCCTTAAGGCATCGTCAATAAACAAACTCGAAGCGTTTAAAATGTGGGTACTTCGAAGAATGCTGAGGATCTCGTGGGTGGATAGAGTGTCTAACGAGGACGTTATTCGTCGAACAAATCTTGAGGAGCGTGCGTTATTTGAGCACGCCAAAAAGAGAAAAATTTCTTATCTGGGGCACTTGATACGTGGTGAACGCTATTCGTTTCAACGCTTGATTTTGCAAGGCAAAATCGAAGGAAGAAGGGGGATAGGACGCAAGAGACTATCATGGCTGAGAAATATCCGGCATTGGACGGGCATACAAGACTTTTAAACTCTTCAAACTGCGGCCTTAAAAAGAGAAATTTGATAAGAAGATGTTGAGAGGACGCCTACGCAGGAATCTGCACGGCACCCCAAGAAGAAGAAGAAATTACCTATGGTAAAATTCGAAAATAAGCCCAACTATCTTAGGATAGTCTTGAAGAAAAAAGGTCAATCCAACGTTGAAAATTACGAAAATAAAATTATGATCACTAATGGCAATATGTCTCTAGCGACAATATTGTCTAAGCTCGAATCAATGGCTAGCGATCAGGATATTGATAAGGTTAAGCTGAAAACGAACGACCAAATATTTAAAATGTACACAATAAATGAATTAAAGGAAATAGAGAATAAGGTTTTGAAGAATTTAAATATTATTTTATATAAGGATCTAATTGTTAGCTAGAGTCGCGACGAGAATACAAACCTAATTAGACAACTTCACGATTAACCACTTATGGGAGGACACTGTGGACAGAAGAAACTACTCAAAAAATTGAGAACCAAGTATCGATAGAAACGAATGTCAAGAGATGTAGCAAATTATGTAAGAAATGGTGCCAAATGTCAATTAAATAAAAAGAAAGTGACTCATGTGGAACCCATGATTATTACACCTACTCCACAGAGAGCTTTCGACATTGTATGCATTGATACAATGGGCCCGTTCCAGAAAACATGTAAAAACAATCAATACGCAGTTACGATCCAATGCGAATTAACAAAATATGTAAAAACAGTACCGGTACCAAATAAAGAAGCAAATACAATTGCAAAACCCATAATGGACGAATTCATACTCACATATGGACCAATGAAAGAGATAAGAACAGATATGGGTACAGAATACAGGAATGAGGTTTTACAACAATTGACGAAATTATTAAACATAAATCACAAGTTTTCAACGACGTATCATAGTCAAAGCATTGGAAGATGTGAGCGAAATCACAAAGTCCTTAACGAACATGTACGCATGTATATTAACGAATCAAAAACCGATTGGGACGAACTAATCAAATATAAAATATATAAATTAGTTTTTGCTCGAAAAGCGGAAATGCTTGAAAATTTGTTAGGAGAGAAAATTGACCCCGTATACGATGTAGACGCTTATTACCAGGAAGTTCGACACTTGATACAAGCAACAAACATTCGCGTTCAACAGTATATCTCAAAAGCTAAAGAGCTGCGTAAACTGACCTACGATAAAAAAAAAGTTAATCAATTACAGCTTAAACCAGGTGATCTAGTTGAAATAAACAACGAAAACCGAACAAAATTTGATCCTTGATACAAAGGGCATTTCTCCATAACGAGTAAAGACGGAGTAAATTGCACAATAGAAGACGCAACGGGTAAAAAACAAACTGTAGTTAAAAATCGAATTCAACCGTTTGCGAATCTCTAAGCTCAACCTCCATACTTTTATTTTTTGTAAATTAGTTTTAAGCAATGCCGAAGAACACTTATGCGAGTGACAAAACATTGGACAAGTGCAGTGCGTTAGAATAACATATGACACAATGTATATTTTGTATAACGTATGTGTAAGGTATAATGTACTTTTCTTACTACTTTAATGTGTATATTTTTCTACTTTATGTATATATTTTTCTACTTTTTATGTATATATTTATTAGAATTTTAATTATTTTAACACGCATTTGGGCTGGCCAGCCAAGCAAAAAAAAACAGTCAATAACTTTAAAAAAGTCGAATTTGGTGAGGATAGAAGGGCAATAATCGCTTAGATTGACTAAAAATATTTATTATTATTGAAATTTTAAATATATAATGTTGGTATTTTACCAGCCAAGCCAAAAAAAAAGCAAAAAAGAACAAACTGTAGTAACCGATAGTTACCGCCACATAAAATTATTATGACAAGTACTATTTTTAATAAGATATATAAACATTGTAAAATTTTATTATTAGTTCATTATTATTATTATGTAACTGCATAAAGTTGCATATGATGTTGTATAGTTTATCTTTTACATTTTAGAACATGTACAAATTATGTTTATTCGAATGTCCTCATTTTTGCCACAACAAAAATAAGGATCACATTCCCAAAAGAGGGGAGGTGTAGTGTATCAGGAAAACACTCGGTATTTCATAAATTAGATCGTGAAGGCAACCCGAGTAGTTCGAGGTCTAGACGAAGGTTATTTACATTACCTATTACACGTAATATTATTGTTTAACATCAATGAACGAGATACTCGACACGGGTGACAAGGCTAAGTCAACCTTGTTGAATTAGCATTGTTATTGTAACATTATATTTATAATACGGACCTACACCAACCCGGGATATATAGAGAGAAGAGAAGACTGAGTGACGCATTGATATGCGTACGTAGATTATAAGAATATACATTATGTCGCGTTACTATCTTATATATTCTTTGCTAAATTTAATACAGAACTCTATAGTTACCTG
Organism: Pissodes strobi; assembly: GCA_016904865.1. Classification (NCBI taxonomy): domain Eukaryota; kingdom Metazoa; phylum Arthropoda; class Insecta; order Coleoptera; family Curculionidae; genus Pissodes; species Pissodes strobi. The sequence goes on from MU191810.1 coordinate 23,402, forward strand.
GAGTTTTATTCAATAAATATAAGGAGATCTACATTTCCAACTGAACCCAGTTGCCTTATGCTGAGTGGAAGATGATTAAACACTACTTTTTAGCATTATATATAATAGAATTCTTTATCAAGGAACTACTTGGTATGGGCAGTTTCAGAGAACGGGTTTGTCTGGTATTATAAAATGTATCTCTATCCAATTCATTATTATACTTCTCGTATGCCAAGCAAACACTCTTTAATATAAATATGGAGGTCAAGGTCAGAATTCTGTGCTCAATGAATAGTGCCCTGTATGGTTCTATTGGTTTGGCCTTAAGCTGGATTTATAGTTTCCGTAAAGTAAGAAGTAAGCAGTAAGCCGTAATCGATAAGAAGTAAAACGTAAGCAGTAACAAACATTTGATTCATAGTTTCCGTAAGAATTTGTTTCCTATTTTTGTCATTTGCCAAATTCAGGTTTATGGTAAATATTATGTTCTCCGTCCCCTATCTTTTCCTCCACTTTTTTTGAATCTCTTCAATTATAAAATACCATAAATTTAGAAAACTTTAATAATTATTAACATTCTACCTACCTACATACTACATACCAGTGGAACACATTGCAGAAGCAATTGCCTCACAAGAGTCCCAAGCGTTGCATCTTTTATTAGTATCTATATAATCCTTTAATATAACGAATAATGCTGAATAATGTTTATTAAAATATGGTATTCTTCATATTTCGTCAGTAAAAAAATACACAGAGATGAAATGTAAACAAACAAAAATCAAAAATGCCGGCAGCCGACGAGCATGCGTTCAGGTTAAATATCGTATTACGCCTGTGCACTATCGCCGTAAGCCGTAAGAAATGGAATTGAACCATTTCTTACTTCTTACTGCTTATCGCTTACTGCTTACTGATGAACTGTGAATGTCAACGTTACTCGCCATTTGTTTATTTTTCTTACTGCTTATCGCTACTTCTTACTTCTTACTTTACAGAAACTATAAATCCAGCTTTACACATATACCTTAAGGCTCTTTTTGCATAATAAATACCGTATTGAGCAGATAATGGCTTGTATTTCCCCAAAAACAAATCCCATACCTCAGGTGAGAATAAATAAGTGCAAAGTAGCACTTCCTAGCACATGATGCATCAAGTTCCCTGGAAATAACGCTTAAAGCATAACAACCCCTTGCCAATTTACTACACAGACCCGTAATATGGGCTTGAAATATTAATTTTTTTATCAATAGTTAATTCCAAGAACCTTGCATTATCCTGCTTCTTTAACAAATTGCTGTTCAACTGGATATCTTCAACTACACACCCAAAAGTAATAACATTTGTTTTTTCAAAATTAAAAGTCAGCAAGTTCGCGTCATACCACTTTTTGACAATACAGACATCACTACTAACCATTTCAGTCAATTCCGCATCAGTACCACCATCCCAGAGGATGGTAGTATCATCTGCGAAAAGTGTGAACTTGCCTCTCACAGGTACCCCAGAAATATCGTTAATATACACAAGAAATAAGATGGGCCCCAATACTGAACCCTGAGGTATACCTGTGTGAACATCTGATTCTTGACATGTCTCCCCCAAGTGATACCCGTTGTGTTCTTCCCGAAAGATAGGACTTAAACCACTCCAGAGAAACCCCCCTAAATCCATAATTTTCAAGCTTTTGCAACAGTATTCTATGATCAACGCAGTCAAATGCCTTTGTCAAATCACAGAACACTGCCGCAGCCACTCTGCCCCTATTAAGAACGGAATATAATTCTTCCAGAAATGAAAATATGGCATCATTGGTGCTCTTACCCACCCGAAACCCGAATTGATTAGCACATAAGATTTTATTTTTGTTTAGGAATGATAACACTCTTACTTTGACCAACTTTTCAATAATTTTGGCCAGTGTTGATATAAGGGAAATGGGCCGGAAGTTAGAAGGCATCCTACTATCACCCCCCCTGCATAGGAATGACTATGGCTCTTTTTAAGGATTCAGGGAAATACCCTCGCAAAAACGAATGGTTAATAGCATCAACCAGTGCTTCCAAAGCCGACACCGGCAACTCAGAAAATATTTTAATTGATATCACGAAACACACCGCAAAGCTCCTCAGAATCTGTTGGAGGTAAGAAAAAGGTATCCCGAATTGAACCTTCTCTCATAAACTGAGAAAAACTACACTGGCCATTGATTTTTCTCGACAGATTGGCCGCAGTATTGCAGTCGTAGTCATTTAACATTGTGTGGTCCATACTAGTGGGCGCATATCCTCCATCATTAGTGCCACCAAGATCATTAATAATTCGCCAGCTTTCTTTCTGTCTATTAGAAGAAGAGGATATTCTAACTATATAATAACTTTTTTTGTCTGGTATTGTAAACATATCAAACCCGCATACCTACCGGACTGGTAATAATGACAATATTATCATTTCCCTTTTGTATCAATTTTTTTGCTTCTGACCCCACCTCAGTCCTAAATGGAGTGGAAATTAAATTAGACAAAATAGGACCTCTTCCGTCCTAGTCCCAGAGTGTAAATTGCACAAGTATTAAATAAGTAGTGACTTTAAGCTAAAATCTTGAATAGACTGAGGTAGACATAAAAATAAAAATTTGATACAAAAAAATTAATCATCTACAACAAAATTGGCAGTTTGTCACTATTGTGTAATTTTAAATAAATAAATTGCTGAATTAGAGTAATTTTCTTCGCTAAAGCAATTAAATACACTTACCTAGCTTCGGATCTAACAGATTCCAATTCCGAGACAATGTTCAGCTCTGCTACTTTCCACATTATTTCAGGGATCTCGGGAATGACCAGTTTCCCTGCTATTATCGCTTTTAATAAACTGAACGCCGTCGCCCGCCTATCATTGTCGTGCAGATCTTGTTCTACGTACATTAGCAGCGCTTTAAGTCGAGTTTGGTCGATGGGATAGCGTCGAACGTTTCGCACTAGTACGGCCATAGCCTGAAAATATTCACATTGTTATGCTTACAGCTTCGGCAGAAATATTGGAGAGGATTTTCAAGAAATCTCTCATAACATTATTCAAATCTATTAATATAATTATAAATTCAGAAATGTCTTACCTTAAAAGCTTCAACTACCAAACCAAAATTATCTCCTTTACTCAAACCGGCAGAAGCATACTTGTGCAATATAGAAAAAATTTCCTTGGTTATAGGCTTGATATTCTGTTTCATCGAGGGAATGTCATATTTCAGAACCCACTGAAGGCATTGCAAAGATAAGGAACACAACTGAAATAGAATAGATAGATAGATAGATAGATAAGCATTTATTTCAAAACAAATTTGTACGGTTACAAAGTTTGAAATACGTCAAAGATATATATAAAATAATAAAAAACATAATAAAAAACAAATTACACAATAAAACACCACAAATCTAGACACAAAATATAAAGCCTCCATTGACATTATCATTAAAGTCCAGGTATTCCTGAATGGTGTAGGGTTCAATGCCATGTAAATAATCAAACAGGATTTTTTTAAATTGTGGAATATTATTTATGTTTTGAATTTTGATGGCGAATTGTTATAAAAGGTGACAGCTGCATAATGACAACTCTTTTCTGTCAAGGTTAATGAATGTTTTGGAAAGTTATAATCTAACAATTTACCTCTTGTACAATAAGCATGGTCTCTCTTTAAATGATGGAAATTTTCGGGATGTTTTTTGAAAAACACAATGCACTCATAAATATAAATTCCGGATGCCGTTAAAAGTTTTTTGTGTTCTAAATACACCACATGATTGAGTGTAATCCATATTTAATAAAATGCTTAAAGCTTTTTTTATATAAAAATACTCTAGATATATTTGAAGCTTGGCCCCAAAATATTATACCATATCTCAATAGAGATAGAAAAGAACTGTGGTAAACCATACGGCCAATGTCGTAGCTTAAATATCTAATTGTTATTCTTAGCATATAGCATGCCGTTGCTAGTCTTTTACAGAGGGAGTCAATATGGCAATCCCACTTAAAATTTCCATCAATATACAATCCCAGAAATTTGCATGAGTCTGTAATAACAATCTCAGTCTTTCTATCTTGATAGTATCAGAGGCATCCTTCTTATTTCCAGAAGTCTTAAAGATAATGCACTGCGTTTTTCCTGTATTCAAGATAAGCCCATTGTCGTGAAACCACTTTTTTAATAATAAGAACTACATTACCATTATATATTTTATTTCCAAATTGATATTTGACAACTACAAAGCTTAGTTTTACTATGCCTAGGCTTACATATATAATATATAACACCTAATTTACAGGTTGTTTCGCCTGGCGTTGTTCCTCCAACGCCATGGCTAACCGTACATGGCACCCATAAGGGGGACGTTCTTATCCTACTTAAAACTAGGCGCAGTAGTACTACATGTGGTTTGCTCATTACTTGGGTGCAATCCCCTTCAATGGCGCTTATTTATAGATTAGCCGAAGCCAGGTGTTGGATAATACTGTTTTTGGGAGTTGATTATTAGTACAATGGTGATTATGCAAGGAAAACTTAGATAAAAAACCTTGCTTGAACTGCTCTTTTGAACAGGCGATCATAAATCTAAGGACATCACACTATATACAACATGTAGAGTATATATACTATATACAACTATGTACAATGTATTGCTTGTAAAATACAAGCCTATTCCAGTACGTTCTATTATCATTACATCAAGGCGCGACGGACGAGTCCGACGGGTCAGGCTGCAGGAGCATGGATGCTTCGGTGGTTGGCGGTCAAGTGTGTGTATATGGGTCGAGCTGCAGCATATTTATATGCGGAGCAGGTCCCTTAGCAAGCCCCGCCCCCATGTCCGAACATGGTCGGCTGGCCAATCAGGTAGCAGCAGTGCACATTGCCCGCGAAGGTTGTGCACCTCTGCTCTCCTGATACTAATGAAAATTTGTCAGATTTAAAAATTGCTAGAAAGTGGGATGAATGGATTGAAAAGTGATAGTTATGCAATAATTTAAAGCTAAGGGGGTCTTAGCTGCTTATAATACATTGACGTCTTGCTATATATGGTTCCGTGCGGGGTGCGATGCTCGGGGTCGTATCTCCTGTTTGCAATATTAGCCGTCAGCGGCGATCCCTTAATTTGCTGCTCGAAGAACCTGCAAGCGTGGTCGTCGATGTGTTCCTCAACGTATTTGACTCTGGCCCACGCATGCAGATCCGTTGTTCTCACTCGATCTCGCAAAGTAAGGGAAAACGCCGCTCTCAGGTATCTGTTTTGGATAATTTGGAGTTTCCTTAGGTGTGTTCGGGCCACCGAACACCACACCGGGGAGCCATACAGTAGCGCTGGTCGTATTACTGACTTGTACAGGATAATCTTATTTGTTGGGCTTAGGTAAGATTTCCCGGCTATAAGCACTCCAAGGCTTTTCTTTATGGCTTCATTTTTCGAAGTGATTGCTGTAATATGTTTGCTGAAATTCAGCTTATTGTCGAAAATAAAGCCAATATATTTCACTTTATCTTTGGGGTGGATTTGCGCATTTCCAATTACCAGAGGTGTTACGTCAATATCCCTTTTCTTGCGCGATATTATTGCAAGTTCCGTTTTTCCGGTATTTAGGGAGACCTTCCACCTCTTGTAATATGGAATTAACATGCTCATGTGATCACCCAGCTTTGACTTAGCCACCTCAGCTATGGGATTCAGGGAGTATATTGCCGTGTCGTCGGCGAATAGGGCAGTATAGGTTTCGGGATGAGACGGGATATCTGCAATAAAAAGATTGAAAAGCAGCGGTGATAGGACTGTGCCCTGAGGCACCCCAGCGCGCAGTCTTCTGCTTGCTGATGTGTGCTTTCCAACCCTAGTCACGAAAGTGCGCTCGGCAAGGTATGATCCTATGAGAGATACTAGGTATAGTGGCATACTATGGCTAACAAGGAGCTTGTATAGCAACCCCTCATGCCATACCCTGTCGAACGCCTTTTCTATATCTAGGAATAAGATTGCTGTGGATTGTTTGTTGTTAAATCCCTCGTATACGTCAGTTGCGATTTTCGCGGCAGTCTGGCTATAGGCGGCTTGCTCTGGGAGAGTGTCAGGCGCCTCGCTGCAGACGCCTTCCAGGTAGTCGGCGAAGGCCTCCGCATTTCCCGCATCGTCCACCATGTCTACGCCACGGTGTTTGATGACGGGCATAGGCGTACTACCTCTGCGTACCTTCCTGACCAGCTTCCACAGCGAGCCATCCTCTCTATTAATAGTATTAATGTAGTCAAGCCAGGCTTGACTACGATGATCCCGGATTTTTATCCTGATTTCCTCCGTCAGCGCATTGATGCGAGCGGATCCCATTTGTGTCCGGTTTCTCTGCCATCGGCGTCGAACTCGGTTTCTATATGAAATTAAATCAAGGATGTGATCAGGGAGTGTTTCAGTCCTAGGGTGGATAGTCACCCTAGGGCACATTGCATCACGGATGCGCTGGATGTTAGTAGTAAGCTTGTCTACTTAATTTTCTAGCTCCTGGATTGTCTCTATTTGCTCCGGGACGACTGTTACCTCGTTCAACCTTGCTCTGAATATCTTCCAATCAATATTCCTGTAGGATACGACGGTGTCACTCGTCATGGGAACCCTGTGATACAGGCTAATCTTGATTGGGAGATGATCAGAGTTTAAGGTGTTCATGTCTAGTAACTGTGTGGTTCTTATCGCTCCCCGGGTAATAGCTACATCCAGGAACGAGTCACTACGTAGATATGTGGGATTTGGAGTTCGGTGAAAGGACATTTCCAGGTTGTTTTCGATTATCCCCTTGAATAATCTACCCCTGCTGTTAGTTACGCCGCCCCATTCGGCGTGCGTGGCATTCAAGTCCCCTATCAGCAGGGATACTCTGTTTTGCGGAAGTAATGCAAGGAGATCGTTTGCCGTGAGGCGGAGAACCGGTGGTACGTAGCAGCCACACACACGCAGTCCGCTCTCTAGTTCTATACTGACGTATTCGATGGCAGTGGGCACGTTATATACGCGCCGGTACCGCAGAGTTTTGTGTATGAGACATGCCACGCCTCCTCCGTTTCGATCTGGCCTATCAAATCTCTCGATATTATAGCCCCGAATCTTAAAAGTAAAATTCGGAGCTAAATTCTTTTCATTCAGAAAAACAACCTGAAAGTTGGTAGTTTGCATAAAATTACGGAATTCGCCCATTTTGGACCTGATGCCGTGACAATTCCAACTAGCTACGCTAATCATTATATGTTAAATTTGGAATATTCGAACGAGAAGAAGCGTATCGAGGCCTGAAGTATTTCGGCTTTATCGCCCTGACACGCTTCCAACATATTCGAATAGTGATCCAAGGCTAAGAACAACTGATCAAGGTTCACTAGGCTATTTATCCTAGCTACTGCGTTATTTAAGTTTGACAGAGAATTAGAAATATTTACAGTTTGATTATTAGAATGAAATTGATTACTGTTTTGAGCATGATTACCACGAGTAGTACCACTAACCTGTGTATTTACAGCGTTTTGTTTAGCTACATTTTCTTTAGTTAGGCGCGCAGTGCTGCGTAGTGGTGGAAATTGTTGTTGGTACTCTTCTGGTCGTTGGGCATTGCTTAGCCCTTGGCCCCGTGGGCCGTCAGCTGCTCTTGTAGTTGGTTTGCCGCGCCAAGCCGGGTTGGCTGGCGGTGGTGCTGGCTTGAATGTTTGCTTAGTCGGTTGCTTTGACTTAGCTGCTGCAGTTTCGATTAAATTTAATTTATAAATATAAACAGGGCACATTTCATCCACGGATCTATGCGGGCCGCTACAATTAGCGCATTTAAGGAAGTCCTGTTGGCAATTAGTAATGTCGTGTTGACCTGCACATTTGCTGCATGCTATTTTGCGATTGCAGTACGTTTTAGCATGTCCGTACTGCTGGCAATTTTTACATTGCAGCACGGGCTTGCCAGTTCTTCTTGCTTCCCAAGATATGCGTACATGCATGAGGGTTTTAACTTCACTATTGAGCCTCCGTATAGTGTAGTCGGTGCCGAGTACGACTAGGTACATCGGCTGTCTAGTCTTCTTCATTTCGAAGATGTTCTTGGGTGCGATATTGTGCTCGTCCTTGAGTGATTCTACGATTTCTTCGGGCTTGATGTTGCCATCAAGGCCCCGGAAGGAATTTGCAGGCTAAAAGAAGCGTCTTTGGTTTTTTGTAGCTGTTGACGGTCACCTTGAGTGACCTTTTTTGCATTTTCGGAGCCTTGCAAATTGGTTGGGCCACATTTCTTCTTTCCTGTGTCTATTTTAGAAGACACTGATTTCTTTATTCTAAGGGTGTGTGTCCCTTACATGTTGGCGCACTTCGAAATCAATTTAGACGCGTCATTGTTAGAGAGACTCGAGTAATCTCTAAGACTTTCGTAGTCGAGCCTACACTGTACGCAGACTTCTGCGAAAGACTTGCTTCGGTTTCGAATTTTTCGTAATGAGTCATCGGTGAGTTTACGGTCGGAGAACGACTCCATCGATATATTGGACATTGCGTCCTCATCGTCCGTTGGCTCGCCCATGGCAAGGGCTGTATCCGGGGTTACGTCCCCGGCGCGCGGCGACTAGAAAACAAGAAGCACTAGGCTTATAGCGGGCTTTACTGGTTACCACTTGGGTAAAAAGCAGTCCTATACAAATCAGAAGTGATCGAGCGATCTTAAAGCGAAGAAACACGCAGAGCTCAGTCCTAGGAACTCCAACTAGTTCTTGTTCCAATCGCGGTCGAAACAAGAGTCCAATAATAAGAACTGTTCTTCTGAATGACGCAATGTGTTGATATTTTTATTTTTAATTAATAGGTTTGTGTCATCAGCGTAGTTTACAATAGTTGTAAAGTATTAAAAACAGCAGAAGGCAGGTCATTTAAGTAAACAATAAAGAGGAGTGGCCCAAGTATACTTCCCTGTGGGACACCTAGTTTTACTGATAGTTTTTCAGATGTAAATTTAGAATTATTATTTCTGATGACCGCCCTCTGAGCTCTATTTGAGAGATATGGTTTTATCCACGACAATGCGGGTCCTCTTACGCCATACCTGAACAGCTTGTTTAACAAATCGATGTGAGAAAGACAGTCGAAGGCCTTGGAGAGGTCCAGAATAAGACGACATGCAACCTCCCCTCTCTCCAAGGGCTCCAGGTTCCCTCCACGAACTCAAAAATGGCTGTGTTAACAGATCGGTTTTCCAAGAATCCATACTTGAAGTTGGAAAACAGGCCGTTAGAAATAAAATATTTTTTAAGTCGGTCGTAAAAAATATTTTCGAATATTTTGGAAAACGAAAGCAAAATGCTAACCGGGCGGTAATTTTCCAGGCTATTACGGTCCCCTTTCTTATATAGGGGAATAACGTAAGCATTTTGCAAGGTACTGGGGTACATCCCTTCTGAAAGAGAACAATTTAAAATGTCGTTAAGTGGTTTTGTTATAACATAAATACGTTTTTTTAATAAAGAGAGTGGGATTTCATCCTCTCCTGTACAGTTTTTGTTTTTGAAATTTTTAACAATATTTAATACTTCAATTTCTGTAACGGGACTCAAAAACATAGATTCCGGCCTATTTCCCAGCAAATAAAATTATTATTGTACATTATTTTCTAATTAAATTCAAAGGCCCGGTTACACAATTCGAGTTAAAAGTTAAGCTTAAGTAAGCCGAAGTGATGCCTGAACTAGCACTTATTTTACTAATGTTCAAGTGAACTGAATTTCGTAATTGAAATTCCCATATAC
>MU191811.1:0-17964 GCA_016904865.1 Pissodes strobi
TGTTTTAAATGAACATTTAAAACAATAAAAACTCTGGAGTTGATCAGCAGGCTTATGAATTATGGTATGCACTCGTAAACTACTTTTGTAGATTGTTTTATAGGGACAGTCTGGACATTTATGCCAATGTTGTGTGTCGTCGTCTTGGTGACTAGTCTGGTGCCTCTTGAAATGGTCCTTCAATATTTCATTCCTTGGAGTTTCATAAGAATGCTTCAAAGACTCGACTGAATGTTGTTTGATATCACCTTTGCGATTCGATTGGGAAGGACGTTCAGAACATGTATACAGTGTAGGATTATGGCCAAATTCGTAGTGCATTAACCTGAAAAAAATGTAAAGAAGCATTTAAAAAACCTAAGATATGCATATTATGTAATACAAGTGGTTGAAGGCTGAATGCACGTGGGAGATACTGGGAAAGAAAATGATGCATTTCGTGCAATTTTATTAGTTTTCACAACGGAGGGATTTCGGCGATTAAGCCATCATCAGTGTTGTCTGAAAGAAGGTAAAAAAACATTTTTAGTCCTTGATTGATTGATGGCAAGTAAATATTTGTCGGTGGTGGGGAACTTTAGTTTTTGTCTTCTAATGATTTATCTTTTGATCCCACACTATTGTAGTTGCCTGTCTACGGTTTCCAAAGCTCTTTGAAAATCGAAAAAAAGAGCTAGTACGTATTTATCCGAATCAACTTGCACCTTCCATTTAGAAACAAATGAATTGTAATGCTGTTTCCGTTGGAATGATGTTCCCTAAAACCCAACCGATATCCCAAGAAGAGTTTGTTTTTGTTAAAAAAAAAAGTTTAGAATTTATGTGTGCACTGTTTTTTCTAATACTATTTTATTGCAAGATAGAGTATTTACAAGTCAAAACATTGATACTGTCACGGCTAGCAACTATCCGAATGTGTTTGTGCGCTACCCTATAGAACTAGCCTTGTCGCGTCTACGTTAATTCGTATATGAGTCATCGCCGGCCGCGAAGATTCAGGAACTGTGGAATTCTCCCGATGCGTGCAGCCGTAGTCGAGAATAATATAGAGGTCTCGCCTCGTCCGGTGTATTCGCAATATATTTTAGACTGGATATAAATAGCAGGCAGAACGCGTGTTGTAGTTAGTTAAACATTGAGTGTTGAATTGTAAAGAGCTATTAGTTGCAAAGAGTAGTTTAGTGTGTTTAATTATTGTATACAGTATACAGTGATAAAGAATAAAGAGAGTATTAGTTTAAAATAGTAAAAGTTGTAATTTTGTCAGAACCCACGGGAAAAACGTAACAATAGTATAGCATACAAACGCCTACTAATATAAATTTTTTCGTTTGTGTGTTTTTCGAGTGGACTAAGTATAATCAATTAGTAGTGTTGTATATCATTGTGTGTGTTTTTTTGGAGCCTAATTAATGCGCACTTTTCCAGTAAGCAGTTTAAGATTGTAAGAATTATTAGCTAAAAACCAGATGCCTATTGTTAAAATCCTCTCGATCAATAGAGAACAATAGAAATTCCATTATTATAAAAAGCATTGGTGATAAGAATTTGCATGTTGAGCATTCCTTTATCAGCCTTGGGTGGATTATTTGCAGATAGTCTTTTTGCGTTGAGAGAGTTTTCGCATGCCGCACGATGGTACATGTTTAACATCAATAAATAATCAACTGCATTGACCGGACGTCGCATACAGGGTCGCTGGAAAATGGCAGAAGCTTTTAAATGTTGTAGGAACAAACCAAACAGCAATTGGATCTGCATAGTATGTAACAACGTCTTTCCTCCTAGCCTTAGATAAAATAAAATAATAATTCTTGTGAAGGAATTAAAGACAGAGTTGTCTCAAAAGAATCAATACATTGCCCGTTTAAAGAGGAATTTTCAGACTTATCAGGAAGATTATTCTACTAGAGAGAGTGAGCTGATAACGCAAGTGAATGGTTATGAAGAACAAATATCCAATCTCTAGGATAAGATTGAAGGACAGAATATTAAATAATTAATGAGATACAAGGATATACAGCGAGCTGATAATGAAACTGAGACGCATGCGTCAACCTGTGAAAAATGGAACCAAACGTATATTTCTACAAAGACCGGATGCTACTTCCAGTATAATGGAGAACACTCTCAACGTAAATGCTGTGGCAACGCAAACTACTAAGATTCAGTATGCAGAAACTGACGTCCAAACCTTGGACGATTTCTTTTCATCACTAGCATCAGAACTAAAAATGGCAAGTACTGAATCGTTGGGCACACAAACAAGCCCCGAATTGAAGGCCAAATGAATAAGCAAATTGGGGTTCCAACTAGGGTTACATGTACGCTGAACCACAAAAATGCGATTGCTACTCGTCGCAATGAAAAAGTGCAACCTCTCGGTGACCAGCTATCCAAGTCTTCCACTAATAAGCGCATTTTAGTAATGGTAGCCTATCAAGTGTGAAGAATGTTCCAGGGCTTCTGAAATGCAAGGAAAGGCTTAAATTTGATGTTAATTGCCAATCTTTTTTTAAACCTATTAGCTTTGAGAACCTAGCAACGAAGGGCTACTGCTTAAGCGAACACTTTTCGAAAAAATTACTTTGTATTATTGTTTATGGACCCTCGTAGTGCTGAGAAAGATGCTCACAGTGGGCTGCCTCTGGAGAGCTTAATGTCTCCCTATTCAGAAACTAACTTATTAATAGTTGGAGCTTGGGACTCCACTAAGTCATTCAAGCAACAACAAGCAATATATGATTTCAACCTTAAGGTTAAAAAACATCTGCACCATCCAAATAGCAACGTTGTCTACATCTCTCCAGATAAATTCATGACAAATTCAAATATAATTCGAGTGAATCCAATGGAACCATACTATTTCAAAAGAAATCTCATTTAATTTATTAGCGCTGAATAACTCAACAGATCTATAAGCTATGCTTTTCAAGAACGGCTAGAAAGGCTTTTGGGGAGACAGGACACATGGCTTCCGAGAATCTCAACCTTTCCAAGGGGCTACCCGCACCCATCTAATGCACTCCGTGGAATGAACCTATTTGAAGTCCACCTACAGAGCCCAGAGAGAGAAGGTCTACAACTAAATTTTCCAAAACACTGTTTAAATCAGAACATCAAATAACAGAAAGAAGAACTAGGCTAAGTCACAACATAAGCCGTGAGGGTATGTATGCCACTCACCAAGGTATTCGGGGTAAAGGAGACAAGTTCTGTTCTGTTTGCGTCAGCGAACACTGGAAGAGTTTGAAACGTAACAATACTATGTTTGCATTTGAAACCCCAGATATGGGTGTTATTTTACGGGTCTTTAACATTTTTGCAAATGTTCCTTGTTGTAGAGAGATTAGATGAAGTATAACATGTCCCAGTGGCGTGCATATAATAGAAACATAAAAGCATTACATACCCAAGAAAAATTATCAATATACATACAGTGTTTTTTTCACACTTTTCTTGCGAGGATATATTTTTTGATAAAAAAATATCTACTATACTGTCTCAGTCCTCTCACAAATAATAATAATATAATAAAATTATACACCTGTCACCGCTGGCGCAAGAGGTTATTTTATTTAAGTGTTCGTTTTAAGTACCCACTCTTCTGTGTAAGCGTCATATTTAAACACAAAACAAAGCAGTTGCAGCTGATTAATACAAATTCATACAGTACAGCAATTCGAGTGTATATTTTCTCATCTAATAGATATGTGTGTTTGTTACTCGGTTTATTATTCAAAAACCCACTGTTTAAAAAATAGTTAGTTTTATGTGCAACATCCAATTTAATTATTGACTATTATACTGATATATCCGAAATATAGTAGTATCGAAGCAGCAGTCATACGGAACGGTCATGTTTCTGTTCTTTCGTTGGCTCTGCCGGTATTGAGTGTTTGTTTAGTTTTGATTTGTTTTGATATTCTGTTTTGTTCCGATATCCTGATTGACTAAAATTGACCTTGTTTAGCTGCTGTTGACCTTTACCTGTATTTAAAATTACTGAATTTCAACCTTACGGCGGGCTTTCGCTTGTGCTGTGCGTGTGTTCCTGGTTAATTTATAGTTTCCGTTTTGTTATTGGTTCCTGTTTAGACAAACTTGACTTTGTTCAGCTGCCATTGACTCTTATCTAAAATCATTGGACACTAATATCGAAATGGCTGAGTTTAAGTGTGATTCCTGCCAGAGAATCGTCGCAAAACAATAAATATTAACTTCGCTGTAGTGATGAGTGTTGCCGGAATTTTTGTATGACCTGTACTGGGCTGGATAAGGCAACAACAAAGGTGCTCTACCAACAAAAGTAACACAATATTAGATTTTTTTGCAGTGTTTGTGACTCTCCTACGTTAAAATATCTTCACGACAAGATGTAACAGCTACAAGGATATCAGATCTCTCTGGAAAATGTCGAAGATCTGGGAACCTGTCTAAAGAAGAACAAAGATCTTCTTCCAATCATTTCTGAAATTTACGACACTTTGAGTAACCATGACACCAAATGGAAAATTTTATGCAAAAAAATAGATGACATTCACAGCCTCCATACCATATCTCTGATAATAGACAAGAAATTTTATTTCATTCGATCAAGGAAATGAAGCAAGATATATTCAATATGTCATCTATTTTTATGGACAATCATGATGAGACTGTTAAAGTTCAGATTCACGACTCATCAAAGGAAGAATTATTGAAGGAAATAGGCGATATGCGTAAAAGTGTAAATCAAATGGCACTCACGATAGAAAAGTTGGCTGCCAAAGATAAGCCAATTATTAGGAGTAACCCACCAACAGTAAAAAAATCGATTTCGACTCAGACCGACCCTATAGATAACCATGACACATTGGTTATTACTTCTCCTAAAGTCATTGCTCCCGCACCTCATATATCTCCCATAAAAGAAGACTGGTATTATGTGGTAGTGTCCAAGATCCCACCTCCTTATACAGCAAACCAGCTTGCACACTATGCTAAAGAAAAACTTGGAACTACTGACTTTATCCAATGCTTTCCAATGCCGAAGAATAAGGACTGTTCACACTCCGATTTTAAGGTTGGTGTGCAGAAAAAAAAAACCTAAAGCAGCTTAAGGATATAAGTATGTGGTCGCAGGGTAGGTACTGAAATAGCCACTGCCAATTCATCTTTAACAATCTTAAAGGTATCGCCGCCTGCAGTAAGTACTTCGTCCACTGGCTATCAACATTTTGTACCGGGCACTTTGGACGGTCGAAGCCTACCACCACGCCCTGACTCAACTTCTGTACATATACCTGGAGGGGTGAGCTCTGTTGGGGTTGGCCTGTCAGAACAGGGAAGCTTTGGCTGCCTGTAAGTCTCTTGCGCTAGAGAATTTGGAGGTCGTTGTGGAGAAAAGTGAGAAGATGGATAGTGGGCTGGATATGGACTCGATGAGTCCATCTATAGTGCGGCTGTCGCGAGATTCGGATACGGCTAATGGACGTTATTTGCTGGCTAGACTGAGGGACCCCTCCATATTAAAGGCTCTTCGGCTGTGCCTTGCCTATCTCCATGACCAACCCTCCAGTGTGTGTTTTGAAGGGCACACCAATGCTAGCATTAAATTAGCTCTAGCTTCGGAGGGACTTCCTAGTGACGTGGACTCCTTGCGTAAGTTATATTATCGCTTCCACGACGCCTATGGTATTGGCATAACCTAAAGAAAACTATAGCTGCGACACTTAAGCGCGGCACCTTTGAGAAGCGAGGACCAACTTTATCACTATGTAGTGGGGAGGAAATAAATAAATCTAACTTGACGTCAACCCCCCGGCAATCATTAGTGAAGTGAGCCGTACTAAAATTTTTTGAGACGTTATATACTAAAATTGTTACTCTCCCCTATTATTTTATTTAAACTTTCATCACAAAATATATGATTTATAAAATACTGTTTATTTCGAGTAGAGAATAACCATCTTTTTGATCCAAAAAGCTGCATAAAGAGAGCCGGATATTTATTTAAACATTACACCTGAAAGAAATAGTTAAAAATGTCTTTTGAAGTGAAATTAAGATTGGCGAATGTAGATTACTTGTAGTAAGTACAGGATTCTTGAATGCTGAATATAACTATAATAGAATATAAGCTCCAAGTTAATCTTTAAATATCAACAAGATCTATACACAACAAAAGTTTTTTTATATGAAATTTTATTTTGCACAAGTAGTTACGATTTTAGACGAACTTGTGAAGATCTGCAATAATAATTTTGAAAAATTTGATTTATCTAGTTGTTCTCTTCTAAGCTAAAAAAAGATCTTATATAAGTACACAGTTTTGTTTTATATAGATTCTTAGCAACCTGCACAATTTTATAAATGTATTATGTACGATTTTGCATATTTTTTCGTAACAGCTTTTTCATTTTATTCGCTAGATAAAAATATTGTCAAGATGGTGAAATGAAAGTAAATTTTTGATCTGGCTATAGTTCACGAACTAGTTTATGCATGAAGTGCACAATTACGCTAAATCGGAGCAACCTGTACCGTGCGTTCAATTTATCTTGATAACATTTTGATTCGCTGTAACTTTTTTGTTTTTAAAGATATCAAGTTAAACAAAAAAGCAAAATGTAGGGTTGGTAGCCAAATTTTTTTCTACGTTACATATAAAATAAAACACTAACGATTTTCTAACATATCAGCCTACTCTATATTTTTTAAGTGGAACATCCTGTATATTACTACATTTTTGGAGAAGTCTAAGCACATTTCGTGTATAATATCTTATACCTATCTTTCTTTAGGTGTTTACGAAATATTGACAGTTGAAAGTCGTGCATTTTGACATTTTGATAGGCTTTAAATTCTAAACCGCATGAGAGCAAAGAAAACGGTTTGCATATTCCTGTCTTAGGTTTTCATGAGCTATCAAATGACAGTAACTTTGAATTTAACCCGCGAATAAAATTGACCGGAACTTTTAAACCTCCGGTTAAATTGAAAGCCACTGTCATTCGATAGCTTATGAAAACCTAAGATAGAGATGTGCAAACCGTTTTCTTTGATCTCGTGCGGTTTAGAGCCTGTCAAAATGCCCGACTTTCAACTGTCAATATTTCGTAAACAGCTAAAGATAGGTATAGGATATTATACACGACATGTGTTTTGATTTCACTAGAGAGTCCAAAAATTTAGTAATATACAGGGTGTTCTATTTAAAAAATATATAAAGTAGGCTTTTATGTCAGAAAATTATTGGTGTTTGTTTTATATGTAATCTAGAAAAAACTTGGCTACCAACCCTACATTTTGCTTTTTTGTTTACCTTGGTATCTTTAAAACCAAAAAAGGTACAGCGAATCAAAATGATATCAGGGTGCTGATCAAATCTGAAATAATGGATATATGTGGATAACGATCGACTTTTACGAAAAACAACCAGCAAAAACAATGTTTTTGAGACTTACGCCTTTATGGTAGAATACGAACTGTTTATTGTCAAACGAAATGTTTTGCACTTTCTTATCTTCCACATAACCACAACCTGGAAAATACTCCCCACCAAACCGAAAATTTCGTATATCTAGATAATTACTAAATAACTAAGATAAGAAGATGCAAATCGTTTCGCGCTAAGTTAAACAGATCAAATTCTTTAAATGGAAAGGAGGCTATTCGACATGCTACATGAAATTTATCTAGAATTTTTAGAAGAATTCGAAAATCGGCAAATGTGTCCCGCTCTTTTGAGACCTTTTATATTGAAATATAATTCAATTATATTGTCAAACTGAATCAAACATGTTATTTCTATAAAATGTGTATACATATGAAGGGTACAGGGGAAAAATGATCTAAGCGCCATTTCCATAGGAAACTTTTTTATTATTGACTTCACACAAAATTTTATTCTTGATAAAAGTTGGTGTTTGAAAAAAAACTAATTTTGACAATGCTAAATTAAAGATAACTTATACAGGGTACTCAATAAATACAAAAATGATGGTTAAAAAATCAAAAACTTTGGAATATCGGAAAACCTTCTACAGAAAAATAAAGCTCGTATTAAGATAAAAATAAAAGTCAAATACCATTTTTTCCAAAAGTGCACCGCACCGTTGCGGAGAAAATCCATTTCAATTACTGAAAAAACCCGCTTTTTCTTAATTTTGTCCTTATTTTTTCAGCAACGATGCAGTTTTGGAAAAAATGGTATTTGACTTTTATTTTTACCTTAATAGGAGCTTTATTTTTCCAGTAAAAGCTTTTCCGATATTCCTAAGTTTTTGTTTTTTTAGCCACCATTTTTGTAATTTTTAAGTACCCTGTAATACTTAGTCTTAATTTAACATTGTCAAAATTAGTTTTTTTCCAAGCACCAACTTTTATCAAGAATAAAATTTTCTGTGAAATCAATAATAAAAGTTTCCTATGGAAATGGCGCTTAGATCGTTTTTCCCCCTGTACCCTTCGTATATATTTTATGAATGTTTCCATATTATTAATTTTCGATTATTTTTGGACACTTTAAATTTTGTAACCTATTATGATACGTTTTAGTCCGTTTTGGTGCTTTTTAGTTTGGGTTAGTTCAATCAGCTTTCGTTTAGTTTTAATTTATTTTAGTTATTTGAACCCAGTTCCGATACATTATAACCAATTTTAATATTTTTGGTTAGTTTTGGTTAGCCGCCAAAACTGGGTCGTGCAATCAACTATCGATTACTCTCGGTTCCGATACGTTATTACCACGTTTAGTGTTTAGGATAGTCGCCAAAATTGAATTGATATGGGTTAGTTTTAACCTACTTAATATTATCTTTAAGCTATTCCGATACGTTTTAGCCCGTTTTGGTACTTTTAGTTATTTTTGGTTTGTTTTGGTTAGTCTTTCAATCAAATTTTGGTTACTTTCAATTTATTTTAGTTATTGAATTAATTCAAGTTAGTCGTCAAAATTCGCTTAATTTTGGTTAGTTTCAACTTATTTTAATATTTTTAACTGTTACGATACGTTTTGGCCCTTTTTGATGCTATTGGTTAGTTTTGGTTAGTCGTTCAATCGACTTTCGGTTAATTTTAGTTAGTTTTAATTTAGTTTAGTAATTTGAATCGGTTCGGATACGTTATAACCAATTTAAATGTTTTTAATTAATTTAGGTTAGTCGCCAAAATTCGGTTAATTTGGGTTAGTTTCAACTTACTTTAATAATTTTAATCTGTTACGATATGTTTTAGCCCTTTTGGTGCTTTTGGTTACTTTTGGTTAGTCGTTCAATCGACTTTCGGTTAATTTCAGTTAGTTTCAATTTATTTTAGTCATTGGAACCGGTCCGATACGTTATAACCAATTTTAAAGTTTTTGATTACTCTCGGTTAGTCGCCAAAATTCGGCTAATTTGGGTTAGTTTTAACTTACTTTCGTTCAATCAACTTTCGGTTAATTTCAGTTAGTTTTAATTTATTTTAGTCATTGGAACCGGTTCCGATACGTTATAACCAATTTTAATGTCTTTTGTTACTTGCCAATATTCGGTTAATTTGGGTTAGTTTTAATTTACTTTAACATTTTTAATCTGTTCCGATACGTTTTAGTCCGTTTTTGTGCTATTAGTTACTTTTGGTTTGTCATTCAATCAACTTTCGGTTACTTTCAGTTAGTTCCAATTTATTTTAGTCATTTGAATCGGTTCCTATACGTTATAAGCAAATTTAATATTTTTGGTTAGTCGCTTAAATTCCTTTCGTTTTGGTTAGTTTTAACTTACTTTAATTTTTGTAACCTATTACGATAGGTACGTTTTAGCCTGTTTTGGAGCTTATGGTTACTTTTGGCTAGCTTTGGTTAGTCGTTCAATTAACTTTCGGTTGGTTTCAGTTAGTTCCAATTTATTTTAGTCATTTGAACCGATTCCGATACCTTATGATCAAATTTAAGTTTAAATAAACAAACTAACTAGCTGCATAATTCTGCCGTTCTTTTCCCATTTTAACACATAAACATTAACTTATTTATATAACATACAAACAAAACAATATATACGCATAACGTCTATTTACCTAAACAACGAATCTTTTGCTATTTTAATTCCTATGAAAACTTATTGCACTCCGGCCCAGGTAAGGGCGTATGATTGGCATCGAGTTCCAACTGCGTGGTGTCCTCCCTTCACTGAGCTTCACGGAGAAAATTTAATTCCGTACCCCACTAAATGAGCCGAGTGTCGCGGCTATAGTTTTGTTTAGGCTATGGTATTGGTTCTGCTGAGGTTGAAACGGATCTCAATGCCTTGAGGTCTTTCTTTTCATAGGAGAGACTTCAACACCTTCAGAAGGTTAGGGAAAGTCATAGCAATTATTTTGCTACTGGCTCTCCGAGTAGACGGGGAAATTTTTAGGTAGATTGACGCGAACAGAGGATCAAGCAATATTGGATGATGACAAGCTTAGTGTTTTTCTTATTAATATTCAGTCCTTAAGACACAAACACAGATGAATTATTTCTTTTATTAGAAGAGCTTAATTTTCCAGAAATCATTGCCATAACTGAACATTGGTTAAATGTTGATGAACCTGTGTTTGTCAAAAATTATACTACAGTAACTAGATTTAATAGAAGTAATTTATCTCATGAAGGTAATATGATAATGCCTAATAACAACGATTTTTCGGCAGTGACTAAGTTCGATAATTTATTGTGTGAGAAAGTATTTGAATTTTCCATCGTCTATCATAATGCTTATGACCTCTATCTTGTTTGTATTTAACACCTGACGCTGACATGCATATATTCAGGCAAAGATTACTGAGCTTGCTTGAGTTCCTGCCTTTAAAAATCAAATTAATTTTGTGTGGCGATCTTAATGTTGATTTTTCCAGTGTGTGTGCTGCTCAAGAATCATGTCGGTCCATTTTCGACTCTTTTGGTATAATCATGCATATTAACACACCAACTAGAAAAACTAAAACTAGTTCTAGTACTATAGACTATGTCGTGTCATCTTTTGATCCAGAATTCGTTGATTGATGTGCTGACTTTAACTCGGGTTTCTCTTATCATGAGGCATTATTAACAGTATTTTCGGTAAAATCCAAATGCAAAATTGCTTCACGCAAATTATGCCGTATTTTTTCGGACAAAAATTTTCTAAATTTCAAGCACCTATCTCTAACAACTGACTGAGTAGTCTTCTCTGATGATGTCGATATCGAATTTTCTAAGATTTATACAAACCTTATCTACTCTGGCGTTCAAATCCTGTCTTCTTGCATGCCAATAGATTGTGGAGTACTCCAGGGTTAGTTTGGGTTAGTACTAGGCCCTATTTTGTTTCTGCTGTTTATCAACGACATTGCTTGTCTGGACATTAGCGGTAAAGTATGTCTCTTTGCGGGCGATACTAGTTTCACTTGGAGCAACCCGGATATTACGGCGCTTCACAGAACTGTATCTAGTGACGTAATTTCCAGGTAACTGCTAGAACAGTCTATTATGCCCTTTTTGAGTCGCACCTCCGATACGCCCTTCCATTCTGGGGTACGTGTTGTGCGACTCAATTTGAGCGTATTTTCAAACTACAAAAGAGAGCTGTTCGATACTCACTGGGACTAAACAGTAGAACTCACTGCCAGGATTTCTTTAAAGAATTTAAAATATTAACTCTTCCTTATTCATTATTGAATCCGTTTGCTTAATCCGCAAGCACGTATCTGCTATTCTAGATAGGCCATCTCACAACTATCCACTTAGGAATACGGAGCATGATATTTATCTGCCAATATTTTATATAATACATTAAATTGTAAAATTTTTTGACAATAAAGCATCTTATTGTTATGTCACCAAGAAAACAATTTTTTTTGGAAAAATTTGGCCAAGTGGAGAAGATGTTGATGGCTTAGTAATTCCTGCTGCTCAAACGTAAAAAATCGCTGTTAAGCAATAAATACTGGAGTTTTTAAGCAATAATTACTATTTGCACTATTACTTGGACTTTTTAGATAATAATAATTACTATTGAGTCTTTATGAGATTTTTTTTTATAGTTTACATATATGTACTGTTTTTTGTAAAAAATATAAGTTGCAATATTGGTTGCCATGTTGGAATATTCTTTTCACTTATTAAAAATAAAAATTAGTTTTTCAGAAAATCAGTCTTACTTGTGTTATTTTATTTTAATAAACCAATTTAGAAATTCTTATGCCCTTTAAATCTATATATGTAAGTTTTTTTATTGCTTTTCCCCTTGAAGTGTAAATTATAAATCCAGATTTTTTCATTGTTTTTGGGCACTTAGCTTATTTAAATATCTAGCATGTGGAGTTACTTCCCTTTAAGATTGCATATCAGTGCGATTGTTAAATGCAGTAACTCAAGAACTATCAAAAACATAGATATTTAGTAAGTTTATTCTATATTTATTTATACCCTTAAAAAGAGGACCCAAAAACTATTAAGTTAAAAAAAAAGCAACAGCACTTTGGGGTCAAATCTAAAGAAGTAATCTGAAAAACCATTTTAAAATAAACAAGTTGCTCTAGCCAAAACCTTTAATTTGGAGTTACTTGATTCTTGCTTTGTACGGCAGTGCACTCACAGCCGTTCGTGAAAACTGGGACAAAACTCAAATTCAACAACAAATTCAACGACTAAACTCATCATTACCTAAAATAGAAGAACTTTTTGACGATGTTAAATTAGAGATTTTAGCAGACCCATCTAAAGAACACAAAATACTGCTTCAAGGAAAACTCACGGCAAAATGGCAACCGATCGATAATATGTATCAAAAACTAGAAGAAGATGATCTGCATACGTCGTCAAAATTAAAATTCAATACGATGGAGAAGAAATACGAAGAATTACAACTCATTTTACTAAAAGATAATGACGTCGCAATAACCAGAGTGTGTAACATCGAGTTACCAAAAATCAAACTCCAATATTCGCTATGACGCGACGCCTGGAACACATTCAGGGACATATTTTCAAAAGTGGTCCATGATAATACTACACTCGCTGACATTGAGAAAATGCAGTACTTAAAGACACATGTCAGGGGAGAAGCTAGCCGCCTAATACAGCATCTTTAGATTTCCGACGCAAACTACGAAGCAAGCTGGAAAATTTTAGAAAAGCGATATACAAAGGACCGCTTACTTGCCAACAAACTAATGAACATCCCAAATATCCAGAATTAATCAGCAGTAAAACTGACACAGTACAAGAGTGTTTCGAAGCACTAAACAATTTACAAATTGATACCAGTTCCTGGGGGCCAATGATCGGACGCATCATAAGCAAAAAATGGGACGCCGAAACAAATAGACTGTCTGAACAGTCACTAGAAAAACCGCACGACATACAACCAATAGAAGAGTTCATGGCATTTATACTAAGAAGATTCAATTTACTCGAGACGTCAGAAGAGGGCAAAAATAAAAAGGGCACCAAAAACCAATAATTAAATCGCCTCGCCTGCCCATACTGCAGACTGTCGGCACCGTCTGTATGCATGTCAAAGGTTTCAAGCAATTGCAACCCAGGGGAGGTTAAAATTTGTACATGAGAATAATATATGTGCCAATTCCCTATTGCACGATTCGCATGTCAGATGTCATTCCGAAGGTCGATGCCTGTCATGCAGAAAATTTCACCACACATTGCTTCATGTTGAAATACCTCATCAAGAACAGATTCGTTTTAGAAGAAATGATCAAGTTCAGCAACCAGCCCAACGACACACACGTCGTTTGTATATCGCTCTTCTTGGGCAAAACACAGAGCTAGGATGGATCTTGTCTGGGGCGATAAACAACACTAGCCGGAACAAATTTGAGATACACGGATTAACAAGTCTAATAGAAGAAAATCAGCAACTCACGAAGTTCTGGGAAATTGAAGAAGTGTCAGAACAAAGACAGCTTACAGAAGCAGATCAATTTTGTGAAGGACATTATGAGGGCAACACAGTCAGAAACGCTGATGGCACCTACACCGTCAGACTACCATTCAATAGATTAATTCAGCTAGAAAAATGATTCGTTAGAAAAGAAAATTTAAGAAAGGAATACAAACAATTCATGCAAGAATATCAGACCTTGGGACTGTTACGGTAATTTTAACAATTCCGTAACATCAGGTTTTTCCGAGTTTGCTTGTATTTGTTTTTAATTTGAAATAATAAATTTTCATCTTCAACCTATTTTAAATTACTGTCTGCACCGACCTGGTAGCAACAGTGTGGAAAATTCCGCATTAAATAGTACGAAAATATTAATAAATGAATTTTTATGTTGCCCATCAAGTTCATTTAAAACTAATTTGGTCTTTTAAATATATCAGTCGATAATAATTATCTAGTTAATATAAAATGAAAATTAATATTATGGGTTGGATCTACGTAAATACAGCAGAATATATTAGTTAAAATTGATAAATAATTTCAAATATGCAGATCATATTTCATGCTTAAAATCGGTCGCTTCGTACGTACGGTAGAAAAAATTGAAATATTTGTGACGACTGCGTGTCAGTGTAATTTTTTTCGAGATGTGATTCTGGTGGAAGGTAAGACTGGATTTTTAGAATCTGGTCTTGTACCGTGTACCAGTGTGGGAGGTTGTGAGAAGGTATGGCTTGATTTATTTTATTTTTGTTTGTTTTGCGATATCTGATCTTATTTCTAGTTTCCTATATCGTAAAGTCTGTAAGTTAGCTGCTAAGCTTGTGAATTTCTAGTATTTGGCTACTATCGTTTCTCATACCACGTTGCCGTTTGCCGTGTGTGCGTTTGTGCCTGTAGGGCATGTGAGATAGTTTTTTTTGGGCTTAAGGCTCTTTAATAAGAGAGAAAAAAAAGGACTTGATCCTACAAAAGCAGGTGTTATTAAATTTCGGATTTAGTTCAGCAGCCCAACTAAGGAATCGTTCAAATTGGCCTATAGGGCTCATATCTAGGTTCTAGTTAGAGGTAGCAATTTTTAGAAATTAATAACTAAAACTGTTGAGAGTGTAGGATACTCAGTCTAATTTTCTCTAGCACCGTTATCTGTTGGATTCAAGCTTAGTTAGTTATTATTTAGTAAATATTTTATCGTTACGTCAGATATTTAAAGAGCGCCTTCTCAAGCCTTCTCGACCGTGGTGGGTACAAGACCTTAATAACTCTGTTTCTTTATTTCGATTTAAATTTGTCATTACCTTTATCTTTGAATTAAACTGATTTTTGAGTTAGAAAATAATTATTGGTCATTACAATATTTCTCAGCTTAAATAGCTATTCATTTTATTTATTATCTGTAATCTGTTCACTGTTTCATTTAAAAACATAATTATTGTCTACAGTCTAAACAATTCTGTGCAAATTGGCGGAGGCATATTTAATTATTTAATTAAATTAAATTAAATTTCTCCTTCAGCGTGTTTTGTCATTTTTCAGCATTGTTAATTGAGAAGAATTATTTCTAGTTCTCTCCTGTCAATTTCTGTATTAAAAACCTAAGCTAAGACAAGCGACGCTTTCCGCCATATTGAAACAGGATTGTAACAACATTCTTGGTGAACTCTTTAACTGCCTTGTACTGGTTTTTTTTTCATGATACTGAGTCCACACGCACTCGGCCTACCAGGACAGCTTCCAGTGACGTCACAGGACAGATCCGAGGCACCACAGCAATTTCCAGGAACCCTCTCCAGGAAGCTCGGAGGAAGCATAAGGTGATTAAAGGGCAGTTCTCACCAAGATAGTTCAACAGAATTAACAGTTATTTTTGTTAGAAGGAAATAGAATAAAAATTGTTTTTTGAAATTTCTAATCTTTTATTTTGCGCTTTTGATCACTACATCACTTGAAAAAAAAAACTTTCAAAAGCATGCTTCTTACCCAAAGCCCTGAGTATCTTTTAGTTTATCTTTTTTAGTAAATTAAAGTAATAATTTAAAGGAAAAGTGCATTTATAGTTTATTGTAACAAATTGGCTTTTTATTTGAATTCTAGTAATTATAATAAACTAATTGAAAGTATATCTTAACTAATTAACTTTTCTTGTAACAAGCAATATAACTTTTCTTGTAATAAAATTAGTAAAATTGCCTTTTCTCATAACAGGACATATGGAAGAAGTTCAAAGTCATGACAAAATAGCAAAATACTATATTCCCCATTAGCCAGTCATAAAGGAATCCAGTACAACCAATGACATCCACGGAAATACGTCATTGAGTACAACAACAAAATTAACGGTGGTGTTTGACGCATCATCAAAAACGTCAAATGGACTAAGTCTAAATGACACTGGACCTAGACTTCAGCCAGAACTATCAGACATTCTACTGCGATGGAGATTTCACAAAATAGCAATAGCAGCAGACGTAGAGAAAATGTACTGCCAGATAAAAATTCATCCTGAAGATGAAGATACCCGAAATCAGCTGCAGTCACAATACATAACTTTTACGTCGATGATCTCTTATCAGGCGCAGACACAATTAGAGAGACGGAAAATCTCAAATCAGAATTAATTAACATGTTCAAATCAGGAGGTTTTACACTACGAAAATTGACAAGTAACAGCAGTGAAATAATGGAATCAATTGAAACTAGCCTAAAAAATTAAGAAGACCTCGAGATTACGGAAGACAACCACCAAAGTAACCAAAAGGACAATCCTGTCAAAAGCATCAAAGCTATCTGATCCACTGGGGTGGCTCGCTCCAGTAGTAATAAAGTCGAAACTCTTAATAGAAGATCTTTGGCTGCAGAAATTAAAATGGGACGACGAAGTTCCGGAAAAAATCCAATCAAAATGGAAAGCATTTGAAGAAGACTTGAAAATTGTAGAAAACATTTCAATACCACGTTGGACAAAACAAACCTCAAGCAGTAATGTAGAGCTACATGGATTCTGTGACGCACCTGAGAAGGCATATGGAGCAGTAATCTATATAAAAGTACCAATAGATAACACTCAAGCTTTCCAATAGCTAGCACCAATAAAAATGAAAGCGCCATTACCGAGACTAGAACTATGCTCAGCATTATTATTAGCTAAAATAATGAAACAAACACTAGAAGCATTGCCGTGCAGCCAGACGGCTGTCTATGCTTGGGCAGATTCCATGATTGCACTGTCATGGATAAGAGGTGACCCTACAAGATGGAAAACATTTGTGGCAAATAGAGTCGTCCAAATTAACAGTCTCATTCCTAAAGAGAAATGGGAGCATATCAGAGGTGACGAAAACACAGCTGACGCCGTATCTAGAGGAATGGAACCCTCAAAGTTAGCAATGTGGTGGCAAGGCCCAGAATGGCTTAAGATAAAGGAGCCAAAAACTGTGGCCACCAAAAATATCATCATTAAAACTCCTCCAGAGGAACCAAAAATTACTTGCCACGCTATAATAATAAAGATCCAGACGAGGATGAAACAGTAGCCAGATTCCCAACATTAAACAAGCTCACACGAACGATGCCACTGCAAACGATTTATCAGCATTTGCAAAAATAAAGAAAATAATACAAACAAGCTGTCAGTACCAGAACTTCAACACACTAGAACAGATCGTGAGAAATATACAACGAAGGTACTTCTCCGAAGAAATTAAGGCGCTGCAAAAACAAAACGGTATCAAGAAAACAAACAAAATCTTGAGTCTGAACCCATTCCCAGGCACACTACGAGTTGGAGGACGCCTCGAGAAGTCACAATTGCCATACGGAAGAAAACACCCCACGACACTGCCATACAACTGTCACTTGATCAAGCTAGTCATAACCGACGCACACGACAGAACTGTCCACGGAGGGAACCAAACAATACTGGCACAAACATGAAAGCAATTCTGGATCGTCAATGCAAAGCGAGCTGTCAAATCATCAATCAGAAAATGTGTCAAATGTATCCGCTATAAAGCAGAAACTACAGAACCATTAATGGGAAACCTTCCCTCTGCCAGAATAACCCCCCTCACATCCA
>MU191811.1:18364-33192 GCA_016904865.1 Pissodes strobi
ATAACCAAGTTAAGGGGGGTGTCCATTTATAATGAATAACCCTGTACACTATGAACACCATTGACGAGAAACGTTCAATGTTCAGGAGGTTATCTTCCAACACTGGGGGAAAGTCACTTTGAAAAACACTAGATCTATTTACAATGAAGTTCAATTTCTTGCAAACAAGACTGACTGGAATGTAGTGGTTTGACTCTGGTATGCAGTTAGTGCATATGGCATGGCATGAATGCCTTGTGAATGTGGCTTATTGGTTCACGCATGAATGATTAGTAAATATGCTATACTGGTAGCATAAGTAAGCTGAGGTCCGCGTAGGGGATACAGCCTTGTGATAACTTGAGTAAATTGGCAGACTAGTGCCGTTTAATCCTTATATGAGAATAAGGCATGAGTAGGTATGCAGACTAGTGCAGACTGCAGAGTAACCCTTATATTAGAATAAGGCAAGAGCAGGTATGCAGAGTAATCCTTATATTAGAATAAGGCAAGAGTGTAGCAACCCAGTGGTACACTCGTGATATAGAATGTTGAAAAACCCATGGACAAGGCCATTGGGGACTGTACTGCGCATGGTACAGCCTTTGAGAATTAGAGATCAGTGGGTCTCCATAATAGCAGTAAAGATGCCGAAAAATACCTTTTTGTAGGCTTAGTACTAGAGATCAGTGGGTCTCCATAATGGCAGTAAAGATGCCGAAATATACCTTTTTGTAGGCTTAGTACTAGAGATCAGTGGGTCTCCATAATGGCAGTCAAGATGCCGAAATATACCTTTTTGTAGGCTTAGTGAGAATGCGATTGTAAACATGTTCGTTTACTTACTTGAGATTCCGAGACTATGCTCGATTGAGTGTGGTTTGAGACAGGCAGAGCTGTTTAAGATCATTTAAAAAATGATTTAAATCAAAGATCAAAGATACTTTTCATTTGGACAAACGATTTAAATTAAAGATCGTTTTGTATATAAAGAAAGATTTAAATAATAAATCTTTTTTATATTCAAATCTCTTTTACATTTTAAATCATTTTAGGAAATATTTAAATCTTTTCAAAGGATTTGAATATTTTTTAAAATTTAAATCTTTTGAAAAGATTTAAATACTTCCTAAAATGATCTAAAATATATAAAAGATTGAAATCATTTGGTTGTTTATGTACAACGAATTGGCGTCGTTGGTTATGTACCGTTAAAAACCCCTTAGAGCGTAATCAAAATGTTATTTATATAAATTAAGTGAAAAAAAAAGCAAAAGTGTGACGTCACCCAATCTAAATTTTAAAAAACAATACAATCTTAAAATAGGTACATCAAAATAACATACAAAAACCTAATTAAAATCTTATTTAAACCTTGTTTTTTTTTAATGGAATTTTTGACACATTGTCAAATGTTTAAAAGCCGTTAGTATTCACATAATTGGTAACTTTGCACTTCTTATTATGTTAGCCGATTATATTAATTAAAATGAAAACACTAACAACATCAAACGTACAAAATAGCTCATTATGTACATGCTAGCAGCTTTGAAATATTTGACAATGTGTCAAAAATTCCATTAAAAAACAAGCTTTAATTTTTTTTGACAATTACTTTTTGATAAAATCAACTTGAAATTTGACAAAATCCTATTATTTCAATTATCTTTTTTTTATATTTGATTTGAATTTTTCGTAGAAAAAATGGCGGAAAAATCTATTTTACTTTTTAGCTAGATTTTCTATGGTATTTTGTTTGCTTTTTAGAGTGATTACTTCGTAAGGGGTTTGTTTATGACGCAGAAACTTTCATAGAAATTATCGGGAATATATATTTTTAAGAAATCAATAATACAAAAGTTTCCCATATAGCCAATATATAATTAAAAAAGAAAATTAAGTAACACGCATTAAAAAAAATTCATTACTGCATACAAAATAAACATAGAACTAAAACACTTACGATGTATTTATTGCTGTATTATAAATAGTTAAACTCTTTTTAATGATTTAAATATTTTTAATGATTTAAATCTAAATCTGTTTAGGGATTTAAATTTTTTTGAAGATTCAAATCTTTTTACTGATTTAAATCCTATTTTTAAATCAAAAATCAAAGATCCTTATCAGAAAGATTTAAATCATAAATTAAAAATCACTTTCAGAAAAAATATTTAAACTCAAAGTATTTAAATCAAAAAATGTATTTAAATCACAAAAATGATTTAAATCTCACTGATGGTGACAGCTCTGGAGACAGGGCTCGATTGTAGAACTCCCATGGATGAGACCAATTGGGACGCCATTGCTCGGCGTGAGACTCGTGAGAATAACGGCAGTATGTTTGCCAATAAATACCTTATTGTAGGCTTGACATGACGATGATTATGCCGGGATATCACTATGTCACTTGAGTAAAGAACTAGAGAGATTATGAGGTCTCAAAACGTGAAAACTTGCCGGCATGGCGGCTCAGCGCCAGCCGGCTCGAAACGGGGGTGCGCTTTTTGCGACTTACATGGTCGAGGCACAAGAATAAATACCAAATTCTTGTGGTCGAGGTTCAAGAGACTACTTTTTACTAGAACGTGGGAACTAGATCAACTTGAAGAAGTTGTTACCGCCCCTTCCGGCGGGATGATATACATCCTCCGGAAATAGAAAGGGCGAATAATGTAAATACTGAGAAGTTATGTAAACCTTTACGTCAGCGATTGTCTAAATTAACCTTATGAATTTTAACACAAATCCGGTCGAAATACGTTAACTAGTTTTCATTAAAATCGATTCTTAAAGATCATGAACTTAGGAGCTAACTTGATTACCTCCGTTAAGAGACAGTGATTGGTCGACTCGGTCGCCGGGGTATAGCGGGAAACGCTATGATTGGTCAGATGAGTTTAGGATGCGCGGCTGGCTTCAGATGAGTAAAGGTGGTTACAACAGATGACGCTAGTAATACCGCCCGGATAAAGCGCGAAGCGCTATGATTGGTCGGAGGCCTTTTGAGGACGCTTAACTTTTAGCTTTCTAGACTGTCTAGCGCAGTGGATAAACATGGTAAACAAGAGATGGCGTTAGTAGTATCGCCAAGGTTTTAAATTGTTTGGAATGCGAGGACAGTGGCGTGGAATGTTAAACTGTACAAAAATTAAATCGTTAGATTTGAAGACGTGTTCAAAAATGGTTTTTGAACACTAAACTATAAAACTAACTAAATAAAAACAAAAATTTCCGATCGTACTAACAGAAACTGGAATAAAATAAACAAATAAAAGGCCGAAAGATAGGAAGAAATGTCCTAGCGCGATGACGAAACAAAGATGCGTACGACCGACCAATCTAATTTTAAATTGCCTTTCAACTCAATACAAATCAATCTTAGGGACGTGTTAAACTAGTTTTACACTTATCCAAGTTCATGTCAAATAACTTCGACAATACGGCCTTGAATGAATTTCACAAATGTAATACGGGACTTTGATATCAAATAACTTCAAGGTTGCCTTGTCAAAGTTCTTTGATGCAATTGGAACACGTCCAATTTTTCTTCAAATATTTGATCAAGTTCGGGGGTACCAACATACACATATTAAAACCAGCCGCAATAATTATAGCTAGACAACACAATAATCAAATTTATCAAGTCAAAATATCCAAATTAGCATAACCTAAAAATGTGGTAAGTTGCCAGTTGGTAACAGTTTAAAAACGTCATTAGCGTCAACGAAATTCACAGGTGTAAAACGGTGCCGTCAAATTTTCGCTTCATCATAAATTGTACAATAACTTTGATCAAAGTTCTTTGACATGAACTTGGTAACCATGACAACGGTGCTGAAGCAATGCCACCTGACTGTATATTGGCGGGTGACGCTGACGCCGCCGTTTGTTTCGTCGGTATTAACGGAACGGTCACGTTCAATGGAATATTTTCAGAGCTGCGGCCGGATTGAATATTGTACAGGAAGCGCTTGAATAATTTTTAAATATTTAGATATATACAATGTAGAGCTAAAGGTGACTAAAAGTATAATATATTAGTAAACTAATATGTTAAAAAGTTGTTGTTGTTGTTTTTTTTGCCCACTGGATGCAGCCCGGTTATATTAGCTCAGCGAGTGGTGGAGATCGCATCAAGGCCGGCCATTTGGTGGGGAATTCGCGACGCACGATCTACGGCAGGCTAGGGCAGCCTTCTACCGGTACTATTCAGGATGACGCGGGAACTGAGAAAAATGCAAGAAACGTTTTCCCGGCATTTCTCGACGGAATTCTTTATAGAACCGGAACTCATTCACCATTATGTCAGCAATATTCTTATTTCTCGCCTAAATTAGTTTCCGTCCTGTAATATAGATCGGGACGTTCATTTGTCGATGGTAACTGTGGGAGAAAACTCAGCACAGGAAATATCCTACTATTTCTTTTTATACAATGATATTTTGCTGTACCAGGGCCGTAGCTAGGCGTTCTTCATGGGAGGGGGTTTAGGTTAAGTAGAATGAAAATTTGTAACGAAATAAGTTAAAAAGTCCGGCAGGGCCGCCGGAGGCAAACGTTTTTTGGAGCTATGGGGGGGATTAGGGGGGTTTGAACCCCCCTCCCCTCCATGGCTCCAAAAAACGTTATCCCCTTATCTGTGGCCATGTGCTGTACAGAAGACATTGAAAAATTAGAGATTTTTGGAGATAGCTGTAAACTATAAAATGTGACACATTCAAGACATACAGAAGGGGTCCTCTTTTTTGTGCAAAATGAAATATCAATTAAATTAACAGCATATATTCTCTAATGCCACCTTAGGCCTCGTGGCGCCTGAATATAGGCAACGACTTATTTGGAATTGGTTGCTTATATTCTGGTATTAGAACGAACCTTGTCTAGGCAGCCCTTGATTGATGCTTTCAAAGGGAGTAGTTGAGTCAAACATTTCTGGGTTTGTACTGATTTTATTAACCATTTGATTTGTTTTTATACAAAAATTTCCTAATCTAAATACTATAAAACATATGTACATGTATACAAAAATGATGATATGTTATCATTTAATTGTTACACACGGTGATCTCCTTCGTTGTGTAAATTGCTGCGGTGCATTTTTCTGGGTCGACGTACAGCTAGGATGCGGTCTCAGCAGACCTAATACGTCATGCTTGTTTGAAATTATTGTTGGAGAATAATTATACAGGACGGCAAAAAATGGCTAATGGAGATTAGACATTCTAACGGCCGGGACTGTGATGGTTCCTCAAGCGCGTGTAGGTTCGAGAATGCTGCTGATGTGTGAAATAGAGATTGTTATTGATCTTGGATGCGGTTGGCTGGATCGTTGTAGATGTGGAAGGTGTCTAATTCTATACCCCGATCAACCTCTTCTCTATTTCGAGTAAGTGGCTTGTGGTGATATTTTTGTCTTTTGTAATGCCATTGTCCACTGATAATTGCAGCTAATACTGCTATTGCAGAAATCGTGGTGCTGCTAATTTCTGTATGATTGAGTGAACTCCATCTGGTCTCTGTCAGCTCATGGTCGATTTCTACTTCTTCCTCCCTGAGGGTGTCCAGGCTTCCAGAAGCAGTGATTACTGGTTCCTTATCTGAGGTTAAATGGATTTTAGCAGAGCGAGATAATGTAGTTAGGTTTATCCTGGCAGGTTTAAACATAGTTTTACGTACTGATATAGTCTCACTTCTTTTTGAAGTTAATATGTTTTTGCTCGTTTTTACAAAACAGTTTTGGGAAATCTCAATAATTCCTGTATAGTTTAATGTGATTTCATCTCTTATTCCATCGCAGATAACTGCAACCCTTTTTTTTGGTGGTGAGATAGATAACCAAGCATTGGGTAATATAAGTTGCTTCCAAATCAGGGATTACAGCCGGTTTTCTTGAGTGTCGCATGTTGTGTTTTTTGTTCGTTGATATATTTCATCAATCACACAATGCGGACTATTCTCGATGCTTCGTGTTGTTGCAGGAGCACAAACATATAAAGGCTGATTTTCATATACAGGGTGTTCGGAAATTGGGTTCCGAAACTCATAGGGGAAAATCTACATGCTAAATTAAGGTGGGTTTGTCATATAACAAAAGTTTGAAATCTCGATATTTTTCGAGTTATAGGTTGTCAAAGATCAATTTTTTAATTTTAATTTTTTACATAATGAGGTTAATCCCTAACGAAATAAGCTGGGATTTGGCATATGGTTCTGATATAGTAAAGGTCACCGTTTGACAATAAAAATATTCAGTATTCTGTTACTAGAGGGCACAACATTTTTTTTATTTTCCCTGTATCTTGTTTATTTAGACTAATGGTGCGAAATGAAATATGTTAACTTAAAGGCAACTCAAAACACTCAAACATTGGTACTCTTATTCAGAGTCGCTAATTGTCACCGTTTAGCTATAAATAGATTTTTTTTTACTCCCGACACGAATATTTCAAATAAAATCTATTTGTGGCTAAACGGTGACAATTAGCGACTCTGAACAAGAGTACCAATTTTTGAGTGTTTTGAGTTGCCTTTAAGTTAACATATTTCATTTCGCACTATTAGTCTAAATAAACAAGATACAGGGAAAATAAAAAAAATGTGGGTAAAGTGCCCTCTAGTAACAGAATACTGAATACATTTTATTGTCAAATGGTAACCTTTACTATATCAGAACCATATGCCAAATACCAGCTTATTTCGTTAGGGATTAACCTCATTATTTAAAAAATTTAAATTAAAAAAATGATCTTTGACA
Source organism: Pissodes strobi (assembly GCA_016904865.1). NCBI lineage: Eukaryota > Metazoa > Arthropoda > Insecta > Coleoptera > Curculionidae > Pissodes > Pissodes strobi. Next base: position 25,101 of record MU191811.1, read on the forward strand.
ACCTATAACTCGGAAAATATCGAGATTTCAAACTTTTGTTATATGACAAACCCACCTTAATTTAGCATGTAGATTTTCCATTATGAGTTTCGGAACCCAATTTCCGAACACCCTGTATAGGATTGTGCACCGACTGTGCGCCTACCATGCAGCGGCCGTCGCGGGTCTTCTACATTTTTACAATAGGACTGGACGACCGCAACACAACAGTGCGTTTTATATGGAACATACAATTTTTTGATTTACAGTGAAAACGACACGGTAGGCGCACAGTCGGTGCACAGTCCTATATATGAAAGTCAGCCTTAAATCGTGGTCTATCGTGATGCAGTCATGGAAATCTTGTTCGCTGATTTCAAAATAGAGCTGTCTGTTGTAGTTTACAGCAAGTTTGTTAATAGGTATATCCAAAATCCAGTATGCCTTTGGCGTGATCTTTACAGGAATGGGTGTTGCTTTTATGATTAGGAAGTCGTCAACTTCTGTATAAGGAAGTACCCAAACACATGGATAACTGTTTTGGTGTGATGGATTCTCGTCGTTATGAGTGGAAATATCACAATTTGTAAGTTTGACGGTAATTTTCTGGACACCTAGGCAATTGCTTGCTCAATCTCGACTGGTGATATCAGCTCCAACAGGTGGCTTCGGCGATAGTGCACATCTAGCAATCGCTGATGATAATCCATTATGTTTATAATTGGATAGCTGCTTAGGAGGTGGATATTTAGTAGGTTTCTATCTACTGCTTGATACCAATGGCTCATTTCTCTTATTGCCTCGGTTATCTCGCTCATCTTTTCCTGGGATCGTCTGAGTTGGCTGTTGGTTCTTGTTACTGTGTTGTTAAACTTGGTTAGCGCGTGGAGCATCAACTTTGTTTGATGGCTGGATGCCTTAATTAGCTCTTTTTGATTCTCTTTCAACTTGTCTATATCCAGGTAGACTTCATCGTTTACTCCGAAGAGGAAGGTGAGCAACTTCCCAACTAGACCTCGCTTCTGCCTGCGTATAAAAAATATTGGAAAAATGATCAGTATTTTTTTTTTATGGTAGTGGCACACACACTAAAGGGAGATCCTATGGCGCTCGACGAGCGGTGTGTGTGCGAAGATGTTGATTGACACGGTTCTTGAATATTTGTAGGTTGTAATTAGTGGGAAACAGATGTCCTGGAAGTGAGTTCCACAGTGATGCAGTGCGCCAGACAAAGGAGTTCTGGTAAAGCGATGTTCCAGGTGTTTCTATTTGTACGACGAACTGGTGCGCTCCTGCCGTCTGTCGGGACTGTCTAACAGGAGTTGCCAGGGGCGGGATTATGCGGGCCAAATCCTGGGAACATCTGCCGTGAAAGTATCTGTAAAACAGAGACATCTCGGCCACATGTCTGCGATGTTCCAGACTATCCAGATTCCGGGTCAACTCCGGATCGCCGACGAGACGCACAGCCCTCTTCTGAATGGAATCCAGCAGCTTTAGGGTATGCTTTGGTGCGGCACCCCAGATATGTGAGCAATATTCTAAGCACGGTCTTATTTGCGCTTTGTACAGCAAGAGCAACTGCTGCGGTGTATAGAGTTTTTTGTTGCGAAATAGCGCACCAAGCTTCTGGGAGGCTGATTTTGCGATGTTAGCAACATGGTCATGCCATGACATATTGCTGTTGACCGAGACACCCAGCAGCCCGATTGACGAGGATGAAGGAATGGTCGATCCCGCCATAATGATGTCAGGGCCCGCTGTATTGGCCCTCTTAGTAAACGTTGCTGCTTGGGTCTTTGCTGCATTGAACTGGACCAAATTTCGGTCGCCCCAAGTTTGAACTTTCTCCAGGTCTTGATTAATTGCTGTAATCTGCTCCTGTCTGCGGTGATGAGTCTCAGTCGCTGGTAAGGGTTTTTCTGATCTAAAGTGGGAGACAAGGGTACTGTCATCTGCAAAACTGTAAACAGGATTATTCGTTTCGATCAGCAGCTCATTAATATAGATGAGGAACAGAGTTGGTGAAAGTATTGCGCCCTGAGGCACGCCCGCGTTGATGGTGAATGTGTCCGAGATGTGTCCATCGACTGCAACGTGTAGGGATCGGTTCTTAAGGAAACTGGCCAGCCAGCTGCAGAGAGAGGCGGGCAGTTTGTTGAGCAGTCCGTCATGCCAAACTCTGTCGAATGCCTTTGAAATATCCAACGCAATCGCTCGAGACTCTCCGTAGTTTTCAATTGCCCTACTCCATATATGAGTGACATAGGCCAATATATCTCCTGTCGATCTCTCTTTGCGAAAGCCGTATTGATTATCGCTGATTATTCTGTTGCTCTCGAGGTACTTGAGTAGTTGCTGGTTGACTACACGTTCCATGACTTTGGAGATTATTGGAAGCAAGGCAATTGGGCGATAGTTTGAGGGCGTGGTTTTCTTGCCTTTTTTGGAACAGGTTGCACTCGAGCGACTTTCCAAGAGGATGGGTAAATCCCTTTTCTGTAAGAAAGAGAAAAAAGCCTGGAAAAAACGGGTGTTAGTTCGTTGGCGCAGTTCTTTAGCACGATGGCAGGTATTCCGTCCGGTCCTGATGCCTTTTGCGTATCTAGTTCTTTAAGGATTTTGCTAATATCACGGTGAGAAAACTTGACTTCTGCCATGGTAGCGTTGATGTTCGGTATAGTGGGGAGAGTCTTGCCTTGGGGCACGTCTAAGGTAGAGTGCGATGAAAACATTTTGGCGAGCATGTTTGCTTTTTCCTTGGCTGTAGTCGCCGTGATGCCACGTTCATCCGTCAAAGGTGGGAGAGACGCTTTTGTAAAGTTGTTACTTACTGCCTTTGCTACCGACCAGAAATTCCTGGAGCCACTGGGGCATTGCAAAAGTTTATTCCTGATCCTTTGATTGTGTTTGTCCTTAGTTTCGTCGATCACACGCTCAGCGGTCTGATTTTGCTGCCAGTACTTATAGGCTTGCTGTTTCCTTCCTACAGCTCTTTCGCATCTTTTGTCGAACCAGGGCTTTCCTTTTGATGGTAACTTGATGGAATTTGGGATGTATGCTTCCATTCCTGAGGAGATTACTTGCATGATCTCTTCGCAGCAGTCTGACGGGTTGTCAGTGGCAAAGCAGACGTCGAGCCAAGGAAAATCTAGGTAGAACTGCCTTAGATCGTCCCAGTTTGCAGAATTGTAATGCCAGATTTTGCGAGGCAATGGTGGATCCTTCTGTATGGGTGGCAATTCACAAACCGTTGTAATAAGTTTGTGGTCGGAGGTACCTAATGGCGGACCAACTGTAACCTTGTACTGATCAGGATTGGTGGTCAGAAAAAGATCCAGGAGGGCGGCGAATTCGCCCCTCTCTGAGATTCGAGTTGGTTCGTCTACAAGTTGAGTAAGCCCGCAGCTGATGGCAAATGCTTCAGCTTCTCTACCTTCGTTGTCGGTCTTGTTGTGATGTTTGAGCCAGTTGGTGTTGTGGGCATTGAAGTCTCCCAGAACGATTATTTCTGAACTGGGGTGATCGACCTGTATTGAGTCAAAAGTGGTAGCTAGTGTTGAGAAAAAGCTTTGGTAGGCTCTATCGCTCGGATGGCGATAGAGACAACATATAAACTTAGTTAATCCCTTGGCGGTGAACTTGAGCCACATGACGTCACGGTTGTTCGGTTCGAGTGTTTCCTCGCGGTGACATGAAAGGTCGCTTCGGACAAAAAGGCATATTCCGAACTTATATCTAAATCGGGTATGTAAGTCGTAACCAGGATAGAGGTAGTTCACTGTTGTTGTTGTAGAACATACTTGTGTTTCTGCAAGGGCTAATATGTGTGGTCTATTTGCTTGTAGATGTTGGTGTACCGAATTTATGTTTGTATTTAGGCCTCTTATGTTGCAGAAATCTATTCTAAATTGGTTCGGTATCTTTGCTGTCTGTGAAATGCGGAATGAAGGGCTCCCAGGGCCACCCAGCGCCCGGAGATCCGAATGGCCGGGGAGTTTACTTCCGGAATATTTTGATCCTGGAAGCACCATCATGTCCATATATTCCTACTGTGGAACCCGGGACCACCGGCGCGGAAGCGGAACGTGATTTGGGAAAACCACTTAGCGCTTCCCAATTCTGGTGGGGTGGTCTTTCACCGGACGATGCGAGTAGGCTTATGCATCTACCACCTAGGGCCGCTTCCACTCGAAGCATCGGCCTCAGACTCATTCCTTTGGCGGTCCCTAGTCTGACAGGGGTAAAAATGGGGTTTGTTGGATCACTCCCCAGTGATCAGCTCCAGACTTTGTACTTTGGTGTTCTCCAGCCTGGAGGAGGACGATGGGGTTTGATGGGCCATTAAACCATCTAACTACTTTAATTAGCAAGTCATTCCAAAATGGGGTCTTTCCAAACTGTCTTAAGACGGCAATAATTATTCCTTTGCATAAAGGAGGAGTTAAAGACCAAGCTTCGAACTAACGCGCAATTGCACTCCTTCCCACATTATCAAAGATCATTGAAAGATTGACTAAAAAAGGCTTCTAGCTTTTCTCTCTAAATATAAAATACTTGCTACCCATCAATTTGGATTTTTAAGTGACAAATGCACAAATGATGCTATGTTTTCCCTCTTTAATTATGTATACTCCAACCTGAACAACCATCACTCTACAGCAACAATTTACTGTGATTTCTCTAAAGCTTTCGATTGTGTAAATCATAATATCTTAATTAACAAATTGCAGTACTACGGATTCAGAGGAGTGCCTCCCGAATGGTTTAAGTCGTATCTTAACAACAGAAGTCAACTTGTGATGGTTGATACGGCGATGTCTTCTTGCAAGCCAATAGATTGTGGAGTATCCCATGGTTCAGTATTAGGACCTATTTTGTTTCTGCTGTTTATCAACGACATTCCTTGTCTGGTCATTAGCGGTAAAGTCTGTCTCTTTGCGTACGATACTAGTTTCACTTGGAGCAACCCGGATATTACGGGCTTTCACAGAACTGTATCTAGTGACTTAATCACCATTAAATCATGGTGCGATTCTAATCTCCTGTGCCTCAATGTTTCTAAAACTAAAGTTTAGTCATATAAACGTACGTTGCAATCTTTTAATAATACTTAATATCACCACTATTGACGTCGTTGAATCTGTGAAATTCTTGGGGCTTGTTGTGGACCACCACGCACATCGATGCCTTATCAAAAAAAATAAGTTCTGCCTGTTTTGCGCGAAGAACTGTTTCCAGGGAGCTTAACGTGTCAACTGCTAGAACAGTCTATTATGCCCTTTTTTGAGTCGCACCTCCGATACGCCGTTCCATTCTGGGGTACGTGTTGTGCGACTCAATTTGAGCGTATTTTCAAACTACAAAAGAGAGCTGTTCGATACTCACTGAGACTAAACAGTAGAAGTCACTGCCAGGATTTCTTTAAAAGATTTAGAATATTAACTCTTCCTTCCCTATTCATATTTAAATCCGTTTACTTAATCCGCAAGCACGTATCTGCTATTCCAGATAGGCCATCTCACAACTATCACGATAGAGCAAGAACTAAATTATAGATACAGGTAGGGCTAACACTTAATAATAGTTTAGATCTGAAGAGTGAAGTACTGAGTGCTGAATCACGTAAAATCAAAGGATTTTCATGTGAAATTTAGTTTCATAAAAAGGTAAAAATGTATCACCTTAGCGACATAACCTCCAAAAGGCAGTCAAACAGCTGTATGTTTTTGTCTTGGATCTCAGCTGCAGTGTTGCTGCCTATTATAATTTTTTGTCGTTTGATAATGAAAAACAAGTTAATTTCGATGGGCTTACTTCAAGGAGGCAAAGAAACATTTTTTAATGCCAACAAAGTGTCAGAAGGAAGACAAACTCTATTTGGATCAGTGCATGATCCTTGTAACTACAAAAATTATGTAGGAAGAAAACTAGACTGTTGTCCAATGAGGTAAATACGTTCCATATTACAAACCATGCACAGGCAGAACCATTTTCTATTTTTGCTGCAAATGTAGATTTAAAAAGGACCACTGATGTAATGACTAACAAAATGTCATATCATATGGAAGCTGAGTTAGGTAATTTGAAAAAACAACTACAAAAATAATAATGCCCTAAAAGTAGGCAGCAAAAATAATAAAGAAATACCGCATGGATACCTGCATTCAAAAACAGTCTGACATAATAGGTAAACAAATTCAGACTCAGGGAGATGCAAGATTCAAATCATAATATGATGAAAGGATTCACTACAACAAGGAAATGCGCATGGAAATGCCTCTTTAGTAACATCAAAACAAACGGATCTTATGGAACTGGAGGCGGCTACAGCCGAAAAAATGAATGAGGTAATCAACCTTTGTTCAGACGACGATAGAACTCTGAAAGAAAATACCAGACAAATAAGTAGAATTGGAATTAAAGGAACTAATACTTCTGTGTCAAACTTATTTGCAGCATGCGATCGAAGATTGTTCTATATTGGCTGACCTGACTATATTGCCACAGCAGATCAACCCAAGAGTTTTTTGGAGCTAGAAATCCGTCCTATACTGTCATGTGAAAAGATGGATATAAAAGATCAGCACAAAGCAATTTTTAAAATAGTGATTGAATCTCAGTACGAAGTACAGATATTGGTGAGCACGAGATGGCTTGTAAATGTTGGAGTTAAACCATTTACAATAAATTGGAAACAGGGAAATGTCAGCTGTCGGCATTAAAATATGAGGAATAGAAATTTTCTGAGGAGACAGTGGTTTTGTTAAAACATAAAGAAATGTTAAATAATGACACCCTGTGTGTCAATAGCAGAAGCTTTATCGCCAACAAAGATAAAATCATTGTAAATATTTTCATTGTATAAGAAAAATAGTAGGATATTTTAAATGTATTGCATTCTCCTTCTCATATTAAATCGTATGTTGTAATAGATGGCACTACGAATCGGAAAACTTTAAAAATAAAGTGACGCCATCTCTTGAGAAGAAGCTACGTTTCTCCTACATTGTGAATTACAGGTTTTATTTTTTTAATTGAAACGAAAGTGGTGGGGAGTGGTGATGAGGACGGGTAAAAATCGTACACTGTTGCCAAATGGTCGCCGCTCTACTTTCTCTTTTGCATCCATTGCGTATTTTAAAGCAAATACCTTTTCGGAGCGCTTTATTTGATTATTATGATTTCGCGAATTTTATCGGTTAAGGAGAGCTTCTACAAATGTTGTATATGTGTTTTTCGGGGATAATACTACGAGTGTTTTAAAATTACGGATAATTTTTCACGAATAATAATTGGTTAATTTTAAAGGACTAGCCGTATTTAGGGAGAATATTTCATGTATTAAAAACCTAAACGAAATAGGTAATTACACACCAACTTAATTATTGCTGGAATTTATGTAATTAACTTACAAAAGTTGAATTTGAATTTTACCAAAGCGATTCATATTGACGACTTTGACAAATGCTTTAAAAAACATCGGACTTTGGCGTCTTTTATTTACAATACAAACAAAACAGATTTTGTATTGTCAAAATGATATTATTGGTTAGAAAAGTGGAAATACCACGGTGTCTAGACAACGTGATATTTCCGCTGTAATTTTTCGTTTTAGTTTTAATCCTATTTTCCTCGCGTAAACTACTCAATCGATCATCATGAAATTTTGTACAGATATTTTTAAGAGTACAATAAAGGACATGGGATACTTTTACTTTACTCGGCTTCGCTCGCGTTCAATTTTACGGTTAGTTTCAGTCCTATTTTCCACGCGTAAACTACTCAGCCGATTATCATGAAACTTTCTACAGATATTTTCAAGAGTATAGTAAAGACCTAGGACAGTTTTTTCCCGCGGCTTCGCTAGCGTTGATTCTTACGGTTTGTTTTAATCCTATTTTCCACGCGTAAACTACTCAACCGATCATCATGAAAATATTTACAGATATTTTCAAGAGTATAGTAAAGGACATACGACAGTTTATACCCGCGGCTTCGCTCGCGTTGATTTACTTAAATAATTTTCAAAGATCATTAAATAATAAGATATTGTAAACAATTAATTTTTAGTAACACGTTTTATTTCGCCAATACACCTTCGCCAGTACAG
>MU191812.1:0-16100 GCA_016904865.1 Pissodes strobi
CATAATAATTTTGTATCCATCAATTAAAAGCATTGCAGTGCTTTGTTGTTTTATCCAATAAACTAGCAAACAAATCAGTTTTTTTTATATTTTCGAGATATTTCAAAATTTTCTTGATTTCATGCCAAGAAATCGTGCTTTTGAGAAGTAATTTCTTGTCTTGCTTGAAAAACAAGGATCGTTCCTTGTCTTGATCTTGTGTTGAAATCGAGACAACATCATGAAATTGTCAAGAAAATGACGACCCTATCGGTTGGCTATTTCACTAGCTTCCCCCCTCATGCTTTTGGCCATATAGCCTCGTCATAGCAAAGTAAATAGACACTTCCATATTTATTCCATATATTAACATAAGGCAATAATAAACACTACACATTATAAAATAATGCAAAATTATCTACGCTTTGTAGAACCGTACTGGGTCTTGTTTATGTATAGTACAAATTATCTTAAAGTAAATAAAGGTGCAACAATTTCCTTATCGTTATTTTTCAATCTTGAAAAATGTACGCTAATAACGATGCATATTATATGAAGGGTTTATTACACTCATTTTTATTTATTGAATAAATAAAAAATGTGAAGGAACTACGTTATTAGATATTTTGTATTTGCTTTATTTTTATCAGTCTGAAAATTCAGACTGCATATACAAATAATCAAGGGTTAGTTTGGGTTAGCGGCCTGCACGTAGTCAGTAGATGGTCAAAACAAAAAATGTATTTCTTTGTTACCGATTTCCTTAATAGGTACTAATCTTATCTCATGTTCTTACTATTGCAGAAATGTGCAAATTCCTAGAAGATTAATGCATAAGTATTTTATATATTCATAAGCCTGAAGAAAGCAGTGGTTCCCAAAATGTGGATCGCTCTCGATTCTAACGAATGGGGTCATGCCATACAGGGAAGGAGGAAAGTAGATGAGCAACCGAGATCTGGCGGGAATTACAAACTTTAATAGAAACATTATAGCTCTCTATAATATTATGTGCGCTTTATGAAACATGGAAACGGTAAAGGGATTCGAATTAAAAAGGTAGGGGAAATGTGCGTTTAGAGTTCAAACCTCACACTTAAGTTTAATCGTTGAAAGCAGAAAATGCGTATTTAACAACTTGCGTTTAGCTTCAAAGTTTAACTGTTACCGGCACTTAGGGTATAGTTTAAACTAAAATCCTTAGTTTATAACCCAAATATAAGCAGTTTTTTTTGTTTTAAAAGCTGAAAAATACTAAAAACAATCATTGAGCACATTGAATAGATTTTTGGAGATAATCTTAGCCACGATGAAGATGTACTGAATATTATTGGTGCCTTATGAGAGCTAAAGTAATAAGAAACAGAATAGCCCATATGGATTAATGGAGTAGATAGACACTTTTAAATGCATTTATAATTGCCAAGCGGTTTGTTCAGGTGATGTTAGATCTTATACATGGAGAACCGACCCATCCTATTAATTAGTAAGTTTATTATCTAGTCCAGCGGTTCTCAAACTTTCTGGTGATGGAACCCTTTTAAAAAACTAAATTTTTAAAGGAAACCTTAACCCTAAACTAAAAGCAAAACCAGTTATATGTGTATTGTTTATTATTAATCATACAAAAAAGGTAGATACAGTAAGTAGTAAGTTAGTAAGCAAATGATAAAACTAAGTTCATTTAAAGGGAGGCATGAAAATGTTTTTTTCTTCAAACGTCAGTAAATCCGTCATTACTCGACTGTGTAGGCGGCCGTGAAGTTTCGTTTTTCCTCCGCCGGAGCTTTACTTTTCACTTTTCCGCCGGCGGAGGTAAAAGTGTTGTCATAGCAACATAGATACAATACAAACAGACAACAAAATAAGCGTCAACAACTCAAGATTTATTAAACTACAATTTGTATTTATCACTCAATTTGTGACTGCATTTCTAAAAATCACTAATTTAGGAACAAATTGGTTATTATTTAATCGAACTTACTCAATAACTGCTTATCAATACGGAATTAAAACGCAATCGAAGACGCAATTTTAAAAATATAATTATTGTTGACAGTGTCCACTGACAGCTTTATGTTACATTACTATAGCAACAACCTGGGCCTATTCACCGACACCGCACCGGTCTAAGCCGCCTTGCGAACCCATTTATCTTTAATAATAATTAGATATTATTACTATTAAAAAGAGATGTTTTTGCATTAATTTGTCGACATTTGAAGAAAAAACAGCATATTTTATTTGGAGGAAAAGTTACTTTTCATGGCTTGCTCTCTATTACCAGCCTCACTCCGTTCGGCTGTTAAACACGAGCGCGCCATGAAAAGTATCACTTTTCCTCCATATAAAATAATATACTATTTATTGCTCATCAACTGAGTAATGTCAGGCTTGATAGAAGAAAGTTGAATTCTCATGTCTGGTTCGGCATCCAGTCTATTGCGGTATTTTGCCTTTGTAAATGTATATGCTGAACATCCCTTTTCATACAAGTATGTTGTTGGGAACGGCAGAAGAACATTCAAAGCCTCTGTGGCATATTCATCACGAACCCTGCACAAAAAATTATTCAGTGAAATTGTTTTGAACAATGATTCGATGCTTGTGTCCGATGTCATTTCTAAAAATGATTCATAGATGTGATTTGACATATTTTCAGGCTTCTGCAATTTGGATGAAAAAGGGTTTTAAAGACATGAGTTCATTTTCAGTTTCGTATTCTGTTCTTCAGGAAAGTAAGGTTCAAAAGTCGCTCCCTGATCATTGAGATATTGCACAAATTCAACAAATGTTTTATTTTGAAATATTTCTGTATCACTAAGAAAGCTGACTAAGGAACTCACTTAGCAATGAAAAGGTTTCTATTTCTCTCTTACCAAAACAAGTAATCCAAAAATCTAATTTTCTTTTAAAGGTGGTTATCTTGTTTTAAGCATTGAAAACTGTTGTCTGTTTTCCTTGTAGTGACAGGTTTAATTCGTTAAGTTTTCCATAGATGTCTGTTAAAAATGCTAATCTAAATAACCAGCTTTTATCGGAGAAAGGTCTTTTAAATTAAAAGGAATATCTGTAAGAAAAGCTTCTAATTCTGTTCTTAGTTCAAAAAGCCTTGTCAAAGTTTTACCTTGAGACAACCATCTCACTTTCACTTCAGTATGGAGCAGGAGTGTTTTATGATTGCTACCATAATCTTCACATAATATTGAGAACATTCGGGATTGCAGTGGACGTGACTTGACAAAATTAATTATTTTTACCGCCTCATCAAGAATCAATTTTAGATTTGGCGGCATTTTCTTAACCGCAGCATGCAATGGCTGGAACTACAATTTGGCGCTTTCATTATTTTTATTCGTGATACTGCTCCTGCTGTTCTGCCTGACATTGCCTTGGCTTGATCGGTACAAATATCGATGCAATCATTCCAATCGAGTTGGTTTTCTTCAAAAAATATGTTAATCGTGTTAAAAATTTCTTCTCCGCTTCTCACACTTTGCAGCGATGAGCACATAAGCAAGTCTTCTTCGAGTGAATGTTTATATGAATATCGTACAATTACTAGCAAGATGGCCAGTCCAGCAACATCAGGCGACTTATGCATTTGCAAGACGAATTTGTTACTTTGAAGTCGTGCAACCAGTTCTTGTTTTATGTATCCTGCGAGATCCCCGATCCGGCGCGAAACTGTATTGTTCGAAAGCGGCACTGTAGAAGATGCTTTGCAGATTTTTTGTTGAGCATACATTATGTCATGTCTACCACACATGGTTTTATTAACTTTTCAGCGTTAGTGTGCGCTTCTGTTGCGGGAAATTTTTGAATTTTCATGGTGCCAGACCAATGAGTTAGTAACAATGGCCATCTGAACTGGGAGGGACCTATGATGGGACAACAAGTACATAGTGGAAAATATAGCGAATTCACCATTTCGTCAAAATATATATTTTTTTAGTTTTATAAATATTTACATAGTTTGCATAAAAAATTAAAATGCATTTAATTTATTACACTTGCTTCTGGTTTATTGCTTTGAAGAACAATAAAATTATATATATAATTTATAAGCCAGTGATGTCAATGCTGATATACATTGCTCTTTAATAATAATTCTGTTATACCATGTTGATGTAGTACAAAAAAAAAATATTATTTATATTACTATTATATCAGTATTGTTGTAGTTTGTAATATTTGCTACAGATAAGTTTCTTTACTTATTTATTTATGTCACGATATACATATGGGTGCAATGCACCCATATTTATAGCTCGTATGGGTGCTCTGGTCCCGTTGCCTCCATAGACCCTCCGCCACTGCGTATGAAAATAACATAATATATATAGAGGTTTGCTTGTAAATCAAAGTAAAATGGCCAGAGGAATCCAAGCCTAACTCAACCTATACTACTCAAACTTAGGGATTTTAAATATAATACAGAAATAGACCTATTGTGTTATTAGGAGTAAGAGTTGACTTTTTGTGGAACCATATACAGACTTTTTGTAGGAACCATATACAGACGAATCACAAAAATAACAATTTTGCTCAAACGATAAAATATTAAATTAAAATTAATAATACTTAGTTTTGTCGTTGTTTGAGCAAAGGAGTTTTACTCAAACAACGGTTCTGTATATTTCCCGAGCGGCCGCAAAAGACTCGCTCGGCGCCGGCGGCGGCAGTAAAGTTAAAACCACGATTTATCGTGGGTAAAACATTTATCAAGGGTCAACTATTGTAAGTTTTGTGGACTTGCTCGAAAATCGAGAGAAAAAAAACTCGTTATTACAGTTCTTATATTTTTAATACAAAAATTTATTTTTTCCTCAAAATATCAAAATTACTGTATGACCACTGTCTATTCACTTGGCGCTTACGCTTGCATATATATATAGTTTGAATTAGTTTTGGGTACCACTCCTTTAGAATATGCTAGTTGTTATTTCAAACTTAATTTAAGCTAATATTTAAAATTATTTGACGCAGTTTTGCTTAAGGAAAACTAGAAATTTCTGCAAAAATAGTGTTGTAAACGGTACGACTATGGTTCTCAATAGGTATGTAGTGCCCTCTTTCGCACGGAACAGCAACTGCATTACAGAGTGGAAATTAACATGAAGCAAGCATACCAAAACAATCCTGCGCCATCTATATACAATACGAGACAAGAATATTACATCGAAGGCTGCTTTCCTATGGCCAATTTTACAAAATCTAAGCGATTTAATATATTTAGATACGTAACACAAGACGGCGCCACCAGCAGCGAATAACTATTTCATTAAAGAGTTTTAGCAATGTCACCGAATATTAACATTCTTAATGTTCGGCGGCATTGTCTTTATAAACAATGCTCAAAAGTAACATGAGTTATGAGTGTACGCCTATTATGTATACAGTGGCTTTATACAGGACAGTGACGACAATGTTTCGTCAACGCGCTGATTGGCTGCGCCATTTTGGAGCAAATTTAGTTTGTTTTCATATGTGACTGTGGATAAGTTCTTGTGATTTATAGCGATTTTATGCGTTTTTCTAGTGACTTTTTTGCTGACTATTAAACCTGTGTGTGTAGTTTCGGTATATCCAATTAGACATTAAAGTTATATTACGTTTTAAAGTGTAGTTTTGCTGCTTTCGTAGGTACTAAGGTAGGTAAACAAGTGGTATTTTAAAGTAGATTATCTATAAGATTTAGTCAGACGTAGGCTTTTACATGCTCTACAGGCCTTCTACAGGCCCACTAATACATTATTATCCTATATGTAGTGATTTAAAAAAATCGTGGGCATGTAAAGTTGAAGGGTGATTGTTTCACGAGTCTTTTTTGTCACACCAAAGACTGGTTATATTCTACTCTTTGTATTTATAAGAATGTAGTAGATTGCAGCTGCATGCCTTTTTTGATATAAAATGTTATATTAGGCTTTTCTTTACCAGTTGAATATTGTATTGTTCTACTTTAAAACACTTAGTTACAGTATAAGTAAACAAGTTGTCAGTGTCGATAACTTTGTGATCACGATCACAGTCCAAATGTACTATAGTCCCTTAGGATTAAATTAACCATTTTAGTCCTGGAAGTACAAAAATACCTTAACATTTATAACATTCCATGTTTAACATCATATACCTAGTTACTGTTATGTAGTTAGTAGGGCCTGGTTGTAAAATAGAGGCTTAAACTCAGCTTATTTGAACTACGACTGGTGGTTGAACTCCTTAATACATTGCTGTCAAATTAGATCATTTATCTGCAATGTATTTTAAATGGAATTCTTCAACCACCAGTCTTGGTTTAGCTGACTCGAGCCTAGCCAGCATCGTACAACACAGTCTAAGTAACATGTTCGTCAAATGTCATGCCTCAATTTGCATAATTAAGTGATGTGTACATTACAATGTACTAACGGATTATCTTTTCTTGCAGGTTCATTTTGCACCAGGCATGTGGGAGGGAAAAAGATGAGATAAGAAGTTAAAGCCAAATGCTATCCCAACCATATTTTCCATTTCCAAAACCAACGTGGAAAGAAAGGCTTCTATAAAGCGTGAATTTGCCTTGAAATCTCATCAGATTCCATATCGAGGCTTTTTTTCCGAGCAAACTGAGGAGTCAAGAATGGATTGGATTTTTTACCATGAACGCATGATTTATTTTTTTGGTAGAAATGGAAAATTGATAGTACAGTTATCATAGAACCTTGTCATAATAGGAGTCAAAAAATAATTAGTAAATATGTAATATTTAAAAAAAATTTGTTAACAAGAAAAAAGTAAAGTAGTGCAAAAATATGCTAGTAAATCGTTGAAAAAAACTATTTGTATTAAAAATTTCAATTTGAGAAACTACACTTTTTTCCATGTTTAAGGTTCTTTATTTAGCTTTTGTCAATAATCAGAGGTGTATTCCTGTTTTGTATTGTTTTAAATATATTAGGTAATATATGCATATTTTATTTAAGATTTTTTTTTATTGTTGCCGTTTAGCTTAAAGCTTTATCGACAAGAGAGAAGAGATCGAAGTAAGTTAATCAAACAACGTTGAGTAAAATTAATATATTTATTTTAGATCAAATACAGGTTTGTCAAATAGTGTACCTACTTTATTTCCTAACACTACATGAAATGAACTTCTGTTGGTAGTCAACATCCATAAAAATCATAATGAATTTTTCATTATTCAGAATCCATTTTTTGATAGCATCCTTATTAAATCTGATTTTTTCCCTCTGGTCAAAGCTGAAAATTGAAATAAGCTTTTATATTCTTTGTGTTGATTATAAATAAATAAGATGTTTTTAACATGAACAAGTCTTAATCTAGACATGATTTTATGGCAGCAGCTTTATTTTTAAACTGATCAATTCTGTCGAAAGTTTAGAATTCCATGTGATGGAAGACAGAAGCATTGTTTAGACAATGACGGAAATATACATCATACCTTGTTTAAATATTATGCTTTGCTTGTCCATATACCTATTTGCTCTAAAGAAAAGTGCCCTTTCTTGCATCAACTGCTGTATAAACTGGATACCTGCTTCGCTGCTTCATATTATGTATTGTTCCTTTCAAAACATTTTTTGGGAAGGTTTCTAATTCAAATATGGACCTAAAAATTACATTTACTATTTATAACATCACCTTGCTGAAAGATACCACAAATCATGGAGAAAGTACTAAAATTTCATGCCGTGAACACAGACGACCATTCTGATTATCACATTAAAACGTTATTATTAATAAAAACAAATATTTATATATATTTACGTACCAATCTGTCACAATCTTGAGTTATCATAACCCCACTTACATTGTCCATTCAGCTGATAAGTGTCTAGTTTCGGTTATGTTTCTGTCCCTTTCTGTACTACGCTCAAAAAGAGTCGGAAACATGTTCGTTGCCGCTTATACATGCGAGATTTTCAAATGCTAGTATATACTTTCAATTATTTTGCTTCTTAATTTCGTGAAAATTATTAAAGTTTTGTTAGGTAAGGGTCCGGTTAACATATTCCTACCATTATAATACTTCAGTCGCTTTATTTTGTTAGCTTCTTGCTAAAAAAATGCAAAAAACGCGAAACTTCCATATAAGCTTTAAGAAAATTTGCTCCAAAATGGCGGCCCTGGTCTATTGTCGTCACTGTCCTGTATAAAGCCACTGTAATTATGTAAAGTTCGTGTCGCCACCTCTGAATAGTGTACAGAAATACCAAAAATCGCGTTCATTTCAAATTTCAAATCAGCCGCTGGACAACAATGGCAATGGTTGACAAAGTGACAAATGAGTCCGCTATTTTTTACATTTTACCATAAACCTAACTTAGTTAGGTTTATGATTTTACGTATAAATTTTGAAAATAAAATAATTTTTTTATGTACTAATTGTGTGGAAAAATGTGATTTATTACAATAATGTATTAGCCATATAAATTATCATGGACAACAGGTCCATAAAGAAGATTTTTATATGTGTTTGTTTTTTATTTTCAGGACGTTTTGCTGCAAAAGCGGATTTATGGGAAGGAAGTAGACTACTTACAGACCAGGAGCTTTTGGGAGAAGCTGAAAAAACTTAAGAGGGGCTTGAATATGGTTCTCTATCAAATGGCGATTTTGGTAGACAATCAAGGCCAGGAAAAATAAATAGATATTTTTCAAAATAGTATCGAGATAAGAAAGATTACAAGGAAATGACGATCATGAGGGACTTACTACTGGGAATGAGAATGAAACCTACGACAAAAATGATGAGGATTTCCTCGAAACACAGGAAGCAGAATCCTCTACAAATAAAAATAAAGCTAGAAAAACTGTTTTGCAAGATTATTCGTTTCGGTCAGCAGATCGTTAATATAGATGAGGAACAGAGCTGGTGAAAGTATTGCACCCTGAGGCACGCCCGCGTTAATGGTGAATCCATCAACTGTAACGTGCAGAGATCGGTACTTAAGGAAACTGGCAAGCCAGCTGCAGAGAGAGGCTGGCAGTCCGAAGAACGGCAGTTTGTTGAGCAGTCCGTCATGCCAAACTCTGTCGAATGGCTAGAAGTATCCAACGCAATCGCTCGAGACTCTTCATAGTTCTAAATTGCCTTACTCCATATATGAGTGACATAGGCCAATATATTTCCTGTCGATCTCTCTTTGCGAAAGGCGTTCTCGAGGTATTTGAATAGTTGCTGACTGACTAGCCGTTCCATGACTTTGGAGATTATGGGCGATAGTTAGAGGGCGTGATTTTCTTGCCTTTTTGCGGAACAGGTTGCACTCGATTGATTTTCCAAGATGATGGGTAAATAAATCCCTTTTCGATAAAACAGCAAAAAAAGTCTGGAAAAACGGGTGTTAGTTCATTTGCGCAGTTCTATAACACGATAGGAGGTATTTCATCCGGTGCTGATGTCTTTTGCGTATCACGGTGATGAAACTTGACTTCTGCCATGGTAGTGTTGATGTTCGATATGGCGGGGAGCGCCTTGCCTTGGGGGACGTCTAAGGTAGAGTGCGATGAAAACATTTTGGCGAGCATGCTTGCTTATTCCTTGGCTGTAGTCGCCGTGGCGCCACGTTCGTCTGTCAAAGGTGAGAGAGACGTTTTTGTAAAGTCATTACTTACTGCCTTTGCTACCGACCAGAAATTCCTGGTGCCACTGGGGCATTGCAAAAGTTTATTCCTGATGCTTTGATTGTGTTTGTCCTTAGTATCGTCGATCACACGTTTGCATTCCTTTCTCGCTTCGACAAAATAATTGCGATTTTCAGCGGTCTGATTTTGCTACCAGTACTTGTAGGCATTCTGTTTCCTACCTACAGCTCTTTCGCATCTTCTGTCGAACCAGGGCCTTCTTTTTGACGATAACTTTATGGAATTTGGGATGTATGCTTCCATTTCTGAGGAGATTACTTGCGTAATCTCTTCGCAGCATACTGACGGGTTATCAGTGCCAAAGCAGACGTCGAGCCAAGGAACATCTAGGTAGAACTCCCTTAGGTCGTCCCAATTTGCAGAATTGTAATGCCAGACTTTGCGAGGCAATGGTGGATCGTTCTATAGGATTGGCAATTCACAAACCGTTTTAATAAGTTTGTGGTCGGGAGTACCTAATGGCGGACGAACTGTAATTATGTACTGGTCAGGATTGGTGGTTAGAAAAAGATCCAGGAGGGCGGCGAATTCCCCCACTCTGAGATTCGCGTTAGTTCGTCTACAAGTTGAGTAAGCCAGCAGCCGATGGCAAATACTTCAGGTTCTCTACCTTCGTTGTCGGTCTTGTTGTGATGTTTGAGCCAGTTGGTGCTGTGGGCATTGAAATCTCCCAGAACGATTATTTCTGAATTGGGGTGGGCGACCTGTATCGAGTCAAAAGTGGTAGTTAGTGGTTGTTCGGTTCGAGTGTTTTCTCGCAGTGACATGAAAGGTCGCTTCGGATAAAAAGGCATATTCCGAACTTATGTCTAAATCGGTTGTGTAAGTCGTAACTAGGATGGAGGGTAGTATACTGTTGTTGTAGAACATACTTGTGTTCCTGAGTGGGCTAATATGTGGGGTCTATTTGCTTGTAGATATTGGTGTGCCGAATTTATGTTTGTATTCAGGCCTCTTATGTTGCAGAAATCTATTCTAAATTGGTTCTGTATCTTTACTGTCTGTGAAAGGCCGAATGAAGGGTTCCCAGGGCCACCCGGCGCCCGGAGATCTGAATGACCGGGGAGTTTGCCTCCGGAATATTTTGATCCTGGAAGCACCATCATGTCCATATCTTCCTACTGTGGAACCCGGAACCACCAGCGCGGAAGCGGAACGTGATTCGGAGAAACCACTTAGCACTTCCCAGTTCTGGTGGGGTGGTCTTTCACCGGACGATGCGAGTAGGCCTATGCATCTACCATCTAGGGCCGCTTCCACTGGAAGCATCGGCCTCAGACTCATTCATTTGGTGGTACTTAGTCTGACAGTAGTAAGAATGGGGGTTGTTGGGTCACTCTCCAGTGATCGGCTCCAGACTTTGTACTTTGGGGTTCTCCAGCCTGGAGGAGGAGGATGGGATTTGATAGGCCGCATCCCGTGGCAAACTCGGAATGGCGAGGGCGCCACTCCCCGTAATCAAACTGCTCTCACCAGTTTGACGTTCCTGCCTACTAATACAATGCAGCCCCTCTTGTCACAAACTGCCATTGTTCAGCTCCAGACTTTGTACTTCGGTGTTCTCCAGCCTGGGGGAGGACAATGGGATTTGATGAGCCACATCCCGTGGCAACTCGGAATAGCGGGGGCATCACTCCCCGTAATAAAACTGCTCTCACCAGTTTGACGTTCCTGCCAGTTGTCTAGTTCAGGCGGTTTGGTTTAGGATTTCATTGTTTAGGGAAGCGAATGAAATAAAATATTGCAACTGCAAAAGCCCTGATTATGTTACAAACTTGGGCATTGCTGATTTAAATTTCAAGCTATTTTCCAATAGTGTTTTCACATTCATATCAATTATCAAAACCTTGAAAACAGAAAAAAATTAGTATACGAGCACTATTCGGAAAGATAGGGACAATGAAACTCTAACTTGTAGGCATGAAGTGGTAAAAAAATATGATGAATGCATGGTCGAAAAAATAGATTTTTTGATTCAGTTGTACAGGGTGGCTCGAATTCGTGTCTATGTTTGGGGAACTCGAAAACCGTAAGAGATACAGTGTCGGTCAAATTAAGGCAAAATTGCGCATTTAAGTGCCTAACAATATGCCGTTTAGAAAGTTTTAAAATTCCGCGCATTTACGGTGATATCCGGAAAAAACCGAAATTTTGAAAAATCGTTTTATTTTATTCCTGGTCTTATTTAAAAAAAGGATTTCAAATCTAATTGCACTTTTGCATTGCCACTTTTTCCGCTCTATCCAATGATGGTATCCAGTTTGAAATCCGACGTTTCATCTTCAAAGGATCATCATCAACTCTCTTTTTTTAAATACGAACTTTAATTTTTTTTATCGTTTTTCAGATGGTATTGGCGTTATTAATATGAGTATGTGTTTTTATTTTTTTATTTTTATTTTTTTTATTATTTTTATTTTATATATTTTGCTTTGGCGTGATTTTAAATAATTTAATGTAGGTGTTTTTGAAATTTTCATATTCTATAAAAATATTTTATTTGCTTTTTGCATTATAGTGGAAAATGCGAGCCCGTATTAAAAATTAAAAATAGTAAAATTATTTTTTACGAGAATATGGCCATGAACTATATTACTCAAACAAGTTGCTTAGTGCATTTTATTTATAAGCAAAATTCCAATAGGTGTTTTTCCATCAAAGTTCCTCTAGTATCACGTAGTAGGATTATAAATTGTTAATGTTCTCTATTCAATACATTTTTTAATTGGTTAAAAGTTGGGAATATTTTATCTTTGCAGTAAACAACTTGTTTAAGTAATAGTTCATGGCCATATTCTAATAAGAAATAATTTTACTATTTTTTATTTTTAATACGCTCCAATTTTCCACTTAATACAAAAAACAAAATAAAATATTTTTATAGAATATAAAAATTTCAAGAGTACCTACCTTAAATTATTTAAAATTACGCCAAAGCAAAATATATAACTAAAAAAATAAAAATAATAATTAAAAAAAATAAAAAAAAAACTAATAACGCCAATACCATCTGAAAAACGATAATAAAGTTCGTATTTAAAAAAAGAAAGTTGATGATGATCCCTTGAAAATGAAACGTCGGATTTCAAACTGGATACCATCAGTAGATAGAGCGGAAAAAGTGGCAATGCAAAAGTGCAATTCAATTTAAAATCCGTTTTTAAATAAGCCCACGAAAAAAATTAAAAGAATTTTCATAATTTCGGTTTTTTCCGGATATCTCCGGAAATACTCGGAATTTTAAAACTTTCTAAACGGCATATTGCTAGGCACCTAAATGCGCAATTTTGCCTTAATTTGCCCGACACTGTATCTCTTACGGTTTTCGAGTTCCCCATACATAGACACGAATTCGAGCCACCCTGTACAGAGTATTTATTCGTTCAAGAAAATGGACTCAACGAATAACCTTTTATTATGTTACCATGCGCATTACAAATAGTTGGTTGGAATACAGACGAGATGCCGAAGCAAGAAATTTACCAAACGACAAATTATAGAATTGATTACTTTTACGTTTAGTGTTGACGATTCGGTGTCAGTCAACTTTTAGAAAAAGAGGAAGGCCCAGTGGCCTAGAAAATATTCCTCCATCGTACGCAAAACGCCTTCGCATTGGCAAAATACCCCAAAGATATGTAAGATATGATAATATTGGACGCTGACCGTTAGCGGATCGCAAACCTTAGCGATGCAAAGAGGAATTATGCACGTCACGATCTAGTTAGATGTGAATAGTGTAATGTGCTTCTGTCAACAGTTGCTTTAGGAATTTTCATGTAAAATAAACTTTTCTTATATTTTATCAGTGCTCTTAAATTATTTTTTTTTAGTTTAAATGTTAATCAAATTTGTAGTTAGGACAAATAATGTGGAAGTCTTTTTTTGTAAGTTTAGTATATTTTCCATTTCTTGTAACTGTTTTAAAGATATTCGTATTTAAAAAATATTTTTGGTAACAATACCATTTATTTCAACAGCGCAATAGACTTGCAGGAAAAAGATTGTCAACAGTAACTGTTTTCGAATAATTGATTTGAAATGTTTGTTTTCTTGTTTATTTTTCATATTTTTAAGTAGTAGGTATTTGTTATTATTTTATTCCAAAAACACTCGGTGTTTCATGTATATTATATTTGTATTTATTGTACTAAAACGCATGAAAATAAATAAAAATATGAAATATTTATGTCTCATTGACTTTTAAATGTATATTTTTTAACATATTTATAAAAACATCGATGTTTATAAATATCGATATTTTCTATTCGATTTTCTTATAATATTCCATGTGTTATTTGATATTAGCATCGATGTTTTAAACAGTTTGCGCATTCCTAGATGGTACTGGTTTTAAGTGTCTTCCATTCACGTTTACCTACACCAAATTTTCTATCCTCGGACCTGCGCATGTGGCAGCAGCCCAGTGTTGTTATTCACAACTTCACGCATGGCACTTCGCTCGCTTCGCTTGCTTCGTGGGCGCATCCTTTAACGAAACTTTAACTAACCCAAAGTAAACCAAGGCAATACCCAAAATCAAGAAAAAACATCTTTGAAAAAATACAGAGACTAAAATATATGAATTAGAACGTAAGCATGCGTGAAGGCTCAAAATTAGAGTAGCTAGAAGCGAATGTGTCTCCCAGGCGTGAGGTGGGGGTCCCGGGTCCGGCCCTTCATCCAAAAGTCTATACGTACACACCCATTCATTGAAATCAATGACGGAACGATAAAACCTTGAAATGATGAAAAAAAGGCGAAGCAGTTGAGGTAAAAGGTCGGGAATTGCAAAATTGGAAAGAAAAAAAATGGTTAGTGAAAAAAAAAACAAAATAGAGAAATTAAAGGAAAAGTATCGAAACCGGGGGCAAAAGATAAGGAAAAAACAGGTTTAAGAAAAAATAAAAAAAAACAATTCCTAATATTTTTTCAGAAGTTTCACTTCAGTTGTGTACTTATAAAGGTGAGGCACATAATTTTTTTTTAAAGTTATGTTTCTAAAAAGATTTTTTCCTTCCTTTTGGGTTAGTTTTGGTTAGTTTTTGTTGGTTGCACCCCCGTAGCGAGCGTAAAGTGAAATATTAGACATTCTAAAATAGTAAACAAACGCTCAATGCAGGTTGAGTATAATATACTACACACTACACGTGAAGCTTTTCATGATTCATCAATCATCATTTCATGGTTTCATCATTGATTTCAAATGTATAGGTATGTACTGTGTACGTAACGTATAGTCTTGTCTTCATCCTTCATCCTTCGTCCTTCATTAGCTAGGCTTAGCCTTGCCTTGTGGGGGTGAGGTCTCAACCTCAACACAGCAGTGTCTCGAGGATCGACTTTAGTACGCTGGTACGTTGGTAGCTCAAACTGAACTTTCCTTAGATAAAAAATAATCTGTGAGACTTTGACAATATTAATTGTTTCGATAGCAGCCATACTGACAAAATATGACACCCAACTAACACATGCAAAAATTTAAAAATGTTTAGGCTTCTTAAAAATAATACTTTTATTTATCAGGAATAATGTGATCAAATGATATATACGGAAGAAATCTGGGGAACTGATCTTTATAATATAAATGAAGGAATAATAATAATACAATGTGGTACAAAATTTACTACATAAACTTTTCAGGGCGTATTTTTGAGGTCAGAATAAGACATTCTTTTCTCTATAGATATATGTCGTAACTTGCGCGAGAGAATCGAGCATCATAAAATTTACTAAAAATTTACAAGCCTTGGTTTCTTTAAGCGTTCTATTAATTGATTGCCTCAAAAATGACGTAACCCATTTTTTTTGGGGGGGAAAGAGGAGGGATTGACGATCTATTCATTTGATGACCGAAATTTTATGTTTGCGAAAGGAAATTTGAGACTTAAATTACACCGTCTCGTCGTACATGCAAAAATCTAAAATTTTGATCATTTGAATTTTTTTGATACAACTTACCGTTTCGCTGGTGAACGAAAGAAGAGTATCCAAATTGTTTTTTAATGATCGATAAAAATATTTAATCAGTTTAGTGTAAACTGAATACCCGCTCAATCTCGTATAAAAATTAGGTTTACGCCATTTTGAGACAAATTGCCAAATTAATAGACCGCTTAAAGGAACATGGAAGCTTAAAAGTTTAATCAAAGTTCAAATAATTTTTTTGCACAACTTCCAATGGTTGTAGCTCAGAGGGGATGCAATTTAGGACACATGTTTATAGGAAAAAAGTCGTATTTTGACCTAAGAAATCCTTGAATCAGCCTGTATATAGGTACATCAGATATAGTCGTTATTTCACAAGATACCAATACGTCTGATGAAGATTCAGTTTGGATAAATTTAATTTTGAATAATTTTTTTTTATATTGTTTGATAGTGTTGTTTTTCGTATTTCATGACAGGTATTTTAATTTGAAATATTGCACCTATTAATATATTAAGGCGCTTTCCTATACAAATTT
>MU191812.1:16110-33188 GCA_016904865.1 Pissodes strobi
AAATATTGCACCTATTAATATATTAAGGCGCTTTCCTATACAAATTTAATATTTAAACATACCTACAATTATTATTGAACATAAGTATAACAATCGGTCTTACATCAGTATCGTGTCATCTACATCGAATATCTCAAATACCATCTCACATTGTATGATAGTGTTGTTTTCCATATTTCATTACTGGCATTTTAAATTGAAATATTAATTTGAGATATTGCACCTATTAATATATTAAGGCCATTTCCTATACAAATTTAATATTTAAAAACATATAAATATTATTGAACATAAGTATAACAATCAGTCTCATATCAGTATCGTGTCATCTACATCGAATATCTCAAATACCACTTGGTTCAGCAAAAAGCCCTGATAATCATTTAGTGGCTATGCTAAAAAATAATAATACAATTAAAAATAACATTATAATTTTAATAATAATACAAGTATCAATAATAGTAGAAATGAGAGTAATCAGAATAATAATTACAGCGATCCAAAGGGCAAAAATTTGAGGTCAAAATAAGTTTTTTTTCCTATAAATATATGTCCTAAATTGCACCTCCTCCGAGCTACAGCCATTGTAACTTGCGCAAAAATAATCGATTATTTTGAACTGTGGGTCTACCGTGCATAAAATCTTCCAAAAATTTGCAAGCCCCTATTTCTGTATGCCCTGTATTTACTTACTGCCTCAGAAATGGCGTAAAACTGTTTTTTTTGGGGGGGGGGGGGGGGAGTTGATAATCTACACATTTGAAGGACACAATTTTGTGTTGGTGAGGAGATATTTGAAAATTAAATAACACCGTGCAAAAATCTAAAATTTTGATCTATGGAATGTCTTTGATATACCTACCTTTCGCTGGTTGTTTTTTTTTTCAATGTTCTAAAAATATTTAATCAATTTAGAATAAAGTTTAAAACCCCTCAGTCTCCCATAAAAAATAGGTTTACGCTATTTTGAGTCAAAAAATTAATAGAGTGCTTAAAGGAACCGGGGCGCTTGCAAATTTTTAGGAGATTTGTAGTCACAATATAGGAAAAAAGTCTTATTTTGACCTCAGAAATGCTTGAAACACCTGTATATAGATGCATCAGATATAGTCGTAATTTGACAAGATACCGATACGTCTGATGAAGATTTAGTCAGTTTTGATGAATATAATATTGAATAAAATTATTTTATGTTGTTTGATAGTGTTATCTCATTTAATGACTGGTATTTAAATTTGAAATATTGCACCTATTAAAATGTTAGGCATCTTCTTGTACAAATGTAATATTTAACATACAATTTGTATTGAACATAAATATAAGAATCAGTGTTATATCAGTATCGTGTCATCTACGGGGCATATCACAAATACCACTTGGTTCAGAACAAAATCCCTGATAATTCTTTAGTGGCTATGCTAAAAATAATAATACAAATACAAATAATATTATAATCATAATAATAATACAAATATCAATAATAATAAAAATGAGAGCAAGCAGAATAATAATTACAAAGATTTAAAAGGTAACCTTTAAAAGTCATAATAGGTTGTTTTCATTTAAATATATGTCCTAAACTGTACCTCCTCCGAGCTACAGCTATTGTAACTTGCGCAAAAATAATCGTATAGTTTGAACTGTGACTAGAGTTGTGCGTAAAATCTCCTAAAAATATGCAAGCCCCTGTTTCTTTAAGTTCTGTATTCATTTACCGCCTCAGAAATGGAGTGAACCTGACTTTTTTTTTTTGGGGGGGGGGGGGGGGGGGTTTATTGACGATCTACACATTTGCGGTACAAAATTTTAAGTTTGCGAAGAGAAATTTAAAATTTAAATAAGACTGTCTGGTCGGACATGCAAAAATCTAAAATTTTGATCTTTGGACTGTCTTTGATATAACTAACGGTTTCGCTGGTGAACGAAAGTGGGGTTATCCGAATTGTTTTTTTTTTAATGTTCTAAAAATGTTTAATCAATTTATTATAAAGTGTACAACCCGTCAATCTCCCATAAAAATTAGGTTTACCCCATTTTGTGACAAAAAATTGCAAATTTTAAGGAGATTAGTTCAAAATAATCGATTTTTTTTTGCCCAACTTGCGTTGGTTGTAGCTCAGAGAGCGTGCAATTTAGGACACATGTGTATAGAAAAAAAGTCTTATTTTGACCTGAGAAATCCTTGAAAAACGCTGTATAAAGATGTATCAGATATAGTCGTAATTTGACAAGATACCGGTACGTCTGATGAAGATTTAGTTAGTTTTGATGAATATAATTTTGAATAAAATTATTTCAGGTTGTTTGATAGTGTTGTCGCATTTAATGACTGTTATTTAAATTTGCAAATATTAATATGTTATGCGCTTTCATATACAAATTTAATATTTAAATACACAATTTCTATTGAACATATACATTATATCGGTATCGTCTCATCTACAGGACATATTTCAAATACCACTTGGTTGGTAATCCTTTACTGGCTATGCTAAAAATTAATAATATAAATAAAGATAATATTATAATTATAATAATAATACAAATAACAATAAGAGTACAAATGAGAGTTATCACAACAATAATTACAGCAGCACAAAAAAATCGTCTCTAAAGAGCGTCTATATAGATGCCAATATCTTGAACAACCAAAATATCTGACAAATACTGATATGACCAAGACTATATATAAAAGGCAAGTCAAATGATGATATTTAACACAATATGCCTGTTACTGATAAAGAAGGGCAGTCAAAATACTTTGGCCGCCATAGAGGAATGAAGACCCAGTAAACAAGAATAATTGTAACAATTTGTGTTTTCGCTCGGTTCATCTCCTTTTCAAAGACCTTTAGCTAGATGATTAGGCATATATATAGAGGAAATAAGCAACTCAATCAATTAGTGTTTCTCTTTTGTGTGCCGAAAAGATGTTTGGCATCTTCCTGGGCGCCTCTTTGTATAACCTTTTAAGTAGATACAGGTTCATTTCGTTCTGTATTTATCCATTCAACATATACGAAGCATGCTCCTATATATCCACATTTAAAATGGTGTGGCTTTTGTGAGTGTCCATCAGCATCCTAATATGGACCCTCATGGTGATTTTATGACCACAGTATCCTTTTAATGCGGACAAATTCTGCTCTGGACTTTGTTTGGCGGCACCTTACGTCTGGTGGTATCGATTGTTTGAATTTTGTTTATTATCATATATTTGGTCTTTTTCGCGTCAATTTTCAACCCATTATTGTTTACAAGAATCTATTACTCTGTTGAACAGTTCCTGAAGGTTTGCGAGATTTTTCGCTATCAGCATACTATCGTCTGCGATTCGAAGATTATTGATAGGAATTCAGTTATTCCTCACGATAATAACGCATTCAGTTGTTTCTTATTATTTTCTCTGGAATTTGA
This sequence comes from Pissodes strobi, assembly GCA_016904865.1. NCBI lineage: Eukaryota > Metazoa > Arthropoda > Insecta > Coleoptera > Curculionidae > Pissodes > Pissodes strobi. The sequence goes on from MU191812.1 coordinate 19,528, forward strand.
CCTGGCCATATTGCTTTCCCATCTGTGGCTGTTTCGAGTGCCTCTTCCAACTTGTGTTTCGTTATGGTTGTTCCTAGAGGGAGATTTATTATTCCATTAGTCTTTCATCAGCAAAAAGGTCTTCTACGTATTGTTTTCGCTAGGTCTAACTGTTGTTCAATATTGAAAATAGGTTTAACATCATAAGCTACCAGATGATTCGCTCCTTTATATCTACAGATCAGCAGTACTCATTAAATGGTATCGGTCGTTTCGCTTTTATTTATCATCACACATTTGGTTTTATTGGTGTCAAATTTCAACCCATATTGTTTACAAGGATCTATTACTCTGCTGGACAGCTCATAAAAGTTTGCGAGCCTGTCGCTAGAAGCGTACTGTCGTCTGCGTATCGAAGGTAATTGATAGGAATGCAGTTAATCTTATTCCTCACGATCAATTGTTTCTTATTATTTCCTTTGGAATTTTATCTGGCCATATTGCTTTTTCGACTGTGGCTGTTTCGATTGCCTCTTCCAACTTCTGTTTGATTATAGGTGACCTAGAGTGAGATTTTCTGTTCCATCAGTCTTTTATCAGCAAAAAGGTGTTCTACTAGTTCTAACTGTTGTTCAATATCGAAAATAGGTTTAACAGCATAAGCTACCAGATGATCCGCTCCTTTATAACTATAGATCAGCGGTACTCATATACATGGCATCGATCGTTTCGCTTTTATTGATCATCACACATTTAGTCTTATTGTTAAAACCCGTATTGTTTACAAGGATCTTCTACTACTCTGCTAAACAGTTCGAAAAGTTTGCGAGACTGTCCGCTATCAGCATACTATCATCGTCTGCGATACGCAACGCAAATTATTGATAGGAATTCAGTTATTCCTCTCGATAATAACACATTCAGTTGTTTCTTATTATTTCGTCTGGAATTTCATCTGACCATATTGGTTTTTCGACTTTGGCTGTTTGGATTGCCTCTTCCAACTTCTGCTTGGTTATAGGTGGACCTAGAGTGAGATTTTTTTATTCCATTAGTCTTTTATCAGCAAAAATGTCTTCTACGTATTGTTTATACTGGTAATAACTGTTGCTCAATATCGAAAATAGGTTTAACATCATAAGCTACCAGATGATTCGCTCCTTTATAGCTACAGATCAGCGGTACTCTTATAAGTGGTATGGATGGTTTCGCCCTGGCTTATTATCACACATTTGGTCTTATTGGTGGAAAATTTTAACCCGCATTGTTTACAAGGGTCTACTACTCTGCTGAACAGCTCATAAAAGTTTGTGAGCCTGTCCGCTAACAGCATACTATTGTCTGCGTATCGAAGATAATTGATAAGAATGCAGTTAATTTTGTTCCTCATGAACAAGTTCTTTATTATTTCCTCTGGAATTTCATCTGGCCATATTGCTTTCCAGTTTCCCGACTTTAGCTCTTTCGATTGCCTCTTCCAACTTCTGCTGCGTTATAGGTGGGTCTAGAGTGAGATGTTGTATTTCATTATTCTGTTATCTGTAAAAAGGTCTTCTACGTATTGTTTTCACAAGAATCTTAACTGTTGTTCAATATCGGAAATAGGTTTAACATCATGAGCTACTAGATGATCCGCTCCTTTATATCTACAGATAACCACTGATTCTTCGGTTTTGATGAATTTGGGGGCATACCCGCTTGCTTTGGTTTGTCATCTTCATTCATTCCGCCTTTTCCATCTACGAGATTTTTCTTGTTCTAACTCCGACTTTTTAGTGTCATTTATAATGGTTGTAGTCGCATCAGTATTTGCAAGGATATTTCGGATAATTCAAATATTTAAGCAGATTTGCATAATTTAAATAATATCGAAGACCATGGGCTTTCACTTATTTCACTCACTCGCGATCACAACGAACATGGATAGATAGATCACTGAATAGTTCCACCGGATAACGAAACCATTCTGCATATTTTGGATACAACGTATAATTTTTTGCGTCAATTCCTTAGCCGTTTACTTATATGGGAATTTTCCCTGACAACTCAATTACTTTCAGAATAGGATATGTCTAAGATCGAGGCAGTTTGCTATGAGTAATATTTTTAAACTACAAAAATAAAAAGTCCTTAAATAGTCAAAATTCGTAACACTGATAGGTATTAGAAAGCTGTTATAAGTTCCCGGATCTCTCTATAAAAGCCAATTATTATAACATCTGTTTTATACCGCTTGACTTCAATCTGTACGATACTATTCTTTTATATATAACACAAAAAAAAAACAAAATCATTTCTTTGGATCTCTAAACCTAATCATTTCGATAATCCCGAATATAGAGACTTGTTCTACTCATTGCAAAACTTAAAGAGGAAATTAATCAAATCTAAAACGATGTTCGTGAAAAACCCTACCGTAATAGTTATTTACAATATTAGTGTTGTAAAGATTCATATTACAACACGATATGTTAAAGTTGTCAAACGAGGCGTCAGCCGAGTTTCATAAAACATCGAGTGTAGTAATATGAATTTACAACAAGAATATTGTACAAAATTTTATCTACTTTCATCTATGAATAAAAATATTTGGCAAAAGAATTTTTAAAAATAAAAATGCACCTGCTATTAAGTTTACTAATCAAGTTTTTTATGTTACCTTTCGCATGGTTACTGTTTCGCATGGTTACTGTCGAAACATTGTCAAACAAATCCAAAAATATAAAAAGCGCCTTTCAAAATGAGCGATTCTGATGGAAGTTTACCCTCTGATATAGAAGCAGCGGCAAACGAAGCGATCTCAAGTTTAGCTTCCACAAAATCCAAGGCGCGGTATGAGTTGGAGTACCAGAAGTTTCAAGACTGGTGCAAAGCTAACAAAATAAAGGAGGTGTCTGAGAAAATCCTTTTGGGTTATTTTTCCGGAAAACAACGGTCCCACAAACCATCTACACTATGAACTCACTACTCAATATTGAGAACTATGATTTCAGTCAAGAAAAATCAAGATATGAGTAGATTTTCTCAACTAATCGCAAGAAGTTCAGAGGGTTACAAAGCCAAAAAGTTTTTACAAAGGAAGACGTATGTAAGTTTCTTAGTACGGCAGATGATGAAACATATTTACTTATGAAGGTTGTTATGATAATCGGCATTTTTGGGGCTTGTCGGCGCGAAGAACTAACTAAGTTAATGTTGGATCATATCGAATGCAATGATTTGTATATAAAAATTGTGATTCCATGCTCGAAAACCAAAATTATTCGAGAATTTGTTACAACAGAAGGAAATGTGACAGGTGTCATTGTCAACTGTTTAAGTATTTTTCGAAAATATGCCAAACTTCGTCTTCTTGCAACTCACAGGCGGATTTTTGTATTCTACGGAAAACAAAAATGTACCTCCCAGCCTGTCGGAATTAATAGAAAAAACGCAACAGGACTTGGATTGAAGAATCCCGAAGGATACACTGGACATTGTTTTAGGAGGTCCTCAGCCACCATTCTAGTTGATGGTGGTGCAGATATGCAGATGTTAAAGCGTCATGGGGGCTGGAAATCCTCTTCTAGGGCAAAAGGCTACGTTGAGAATTCTTTAGAAATTGTTAATAATAAATAAATCATTCTTCTAAAAAGTGTGGTTTTATTTAACAGCAAAATATTAATAAAACCGGTTTTTTTTTTATTACAGCACTAGTGCTGTAAAGGTATCTATTACAGCACTAGTTCTGTAATAGGTGCCCTTACAAAACGATTTATAGAACTGTAAAATTCATATTACTAAATGAAAGTAGATAAAGGAATATTTGATACACTACTTCAGTAAAATTTAAACAAGTTGGGATAAATATATATCATTATGTTCACTTATGATACTCATTTTCATAAATCCACGAATCTAACACTAAATAAATCAATAAAGTTACCATTTCAACTTCTTTCTCAGAAACCCCCGAATTTCGATATTCAAATGAAGACTATTAAAAGCTAAAGCTCAAATGAAACAAATCGTTCGAGAACACCAAATTGAATGCAAAAAAAAATCAAAACGATATTGCTATAGAAACGCGAAGGAAACTAGAGTCAAAGCAACTCAATGACCTCGTGTATGTCCTAAACAAAAATTTCAAACCTGGTTTTAGGAAAAATCTAAGCCCTAATTATAAAGCACTAAATGAAACACTTTTGTATTCCATGCAAAACTTTTAATCCATTCTTGTAGAAGCGTAACAGAGCGCTTTCGGCTTAAGCCAGCATCAGCGATATTTGTTAGTGGAAACGAGCAACATATCGACGAGGAGAACAAATAACATCAATTAGCAATGGTCACATTCATATTTCACAAAATTACATTTTTGGAAAAAGGTTCACATAGCTCAAAATTTAAAAAAAAGAAAAACGAGAGCTGTACGATGTTTTTGGGATTAAACGTGGTTCAGCCAGCGAATAACAACTACGATAAGAAGATTCACTCTACGTGGCGGCACATCAACGGTATGTCTCCTTCCCCGCGCGAAAACTAGCATGATACTGGCATGTGACCTTTGGACCCGGCGCACACTGGTCGAATTTCTAGGAAAGCTGGCCATAATAAGGTTTACCAGAAATAAGATATAAAAGTAATTAAGTATGACACGTTTAATATATCGTGTTTTAGATAAATAATCGTTGAATTTTTTGCTCATCATCTATATTTATATATAGGGAGTATCAATTATCACTGACGATAAAAATCATGTATAAAGATCATTTGTATGTTCTTAAATCGTTCTAAAAAATGATTTTGAAAATTGAGAGCTCCTTCGTGGTAAAAAAGGGTTTAAAATTTTTAATTCGATTATCCAAATTTTGATTTTGCAACGGTTAATTCAGGAGTCTTACGAGCAAAATGAATGTTAAGCGGACGACAGAAACGCGTTGATGAGGGCCTGCAATTTTGCCATACATGTATTTCAGAGTGATCGCTATTTTTAAAAATTAATCTAATAGGGACGAAACTAGTAAAAAATATAGAAGCGTCAGTGCAGCTGTTGTTCAAAAACACTTGATTATATACTCATATTTACAAATTACAACTAAATTATACATTTTTTTTCTGCTGATTCAGCCAAATTATTTATTACCTCTTTTTTATAATAACATCAGTCTTGCATCAGCAATAATGATTCTACCTAAATTTCAGCTTCAGTTTCACTTACTACAATATTATGGGATTAGGGGTGGGCGACAATAATCGATTATTCGATTCACTTTTAAGATATTACCGATTAATCGACTTATCGATTAATATTTCAGAAAATATCGATAATCGATTATTTCGATTAATCGATTATTCAGTTATTTGCTAAAATATTAAGCGTTTAATCGATTATCCAATTTCTTGCCCACCCGTACCGATAAATTTACAACAGATATAGCTTTTAAAATTCCAATTTAATAATGCGTTGCGTTAAGAGTAATTTAAATGACATTTGAAAATACTTTCAGTACAACATATGAAGCAAAAAAAAAAACAGAGAAACGTAAATGCTCAAACAAGACAGCAGCAGGGAAAACTGCTCACGTTACAAACTTAGCCAATAAGGGATCATTTCGACGCGCCATTTTCTGATAATCTGGCTTTAGTTGTTGCACAATTAGGTATAACACAACACATAACCTCAACGGAGTGTTCGCACGTAAGCAGTATAGTACATCAGTCTTTATCTTTTTATTATGTATTTGGGCAAAACTTATGATAAAAAGGATCACTCTCCGCGGCGGCGGCATGTCAACGGTGTGTCTCTTTCCCCGCGCGAACACTAGCAGAATATCGGCAGGCCATGATACAAATAAAACAATCAGGCGACCTTTGACGCGGCAGATTAATTTTCATGCCTAAATTCTATAGTTGAGTCAATATTCGATATAAGATAATATCGCTATTTTTTAGTTGTTTTGTATTACAAAATAGGAATGAAATATACAGTAAAAATATTGTGCGAAACCTTTAACCAATTTTAAAATCACCCAAAACGCCAAAAATTAATTGAATATTAAAAGATGGGGCAAATACGAGCAACATTTTCTTCTTGATGTCTTTTGTCAGAATATTAGTATTCGGAAATATGGTGAAATCGTTAACACAAAATCAAAATCTTTTCAATATTAGTTATTACATACCTTGAGTATTGTTATCAATAATAACTAATTAAAAACGTTAACAGATTTTTGAAACAGCCAGTTGAATACAAACTTTATCAAAATATTTATTTGGTGATAATAATAAAAAAAAAACCATAACGTAAGTTTGACAGGGCGCTGCAAACAATTCAGAAGATATCAATTGTGTTTTTACAAAGCCAAATAGAGTATTAGAGTGCTATAAATAATTTCGTCATAAATTTGATTAGATATAACGCAAACGAAAATATAGTTTATGGCCAGCTTTTATTTAAATTCAACCTGTGTGCGGCGAAGTTCGCCGAACGTTACCAGGCAACGAAGACGATTCCTTTGTAGCGCTCTCTTGCCATTAAGTGGGCCTTCTTGTCATAGTTAATATTCGCTGGTTCAGCCAAAGTTTTTCTTTAGCATATTTTATTATAATTTGAGAATTGTGAACATTTCTATAGATCATTTCACTTTAATTTCATACTCGGACTTATCACTTTTATATCATCAACTTAAATTGTTCAAAGACGATCAACTTTATACCCTGCCAATCTCTGAAAATATAGTCTATAGTCTATGCAAACAAGACCATGACGTCAAGTCACTAACGGAAAAACAAATTTTTATTTTATCTGATACCAGACGCCAATATAATATCTTGGCTCTACTGCTTAAAATATACGAGGAAACCCTAAATATTAACGTTCAGAAATTCAATAATTTTAGCGAAGTCACTTCATCTTCTTCAACACAGTTTTATCCATAATACCGAAACAGAATTTTTTCACTCGACGCACGTTTCGTGAACCTTGTTAGCATCATCAGGAGATGATTATAAAAAAAGTCATCAGGAGATGGATCAGTGCCGGTTTAGTGTACTCTTGCCCCCGGTGCTAATTGTAACTGGTGCCCCTACGTATTAGTAATTTATAAAATCAAATTATTGTTTTTATAATTATATACCTAAATATTGTTTTTAAAAAGTCCAAAATTCAAAACTATTTATTACATTTTTTATAACTTCAATTGATAAATAATAAAAGAATTAAAAAAGGAAAAGCTAATGAAAATACACAAACAAAAATAACAAAATCAGATTAATAACAAAAATAATACTTGCTAATCCCAATATTGTAAAATATTGACACAGTAATGCATTAAAAACTTTGAGAATTTAACCTATGGTATAGAATAAAAAAAAATTAGTTTCTCAGACACAACGTCCAACCCGTAAACTGATTTCGCTATCAGTCCGGGGGGAACGAAGGTGGGCCCACCAAAGCCTTCCCCGCTATCCAAGGGAAATTGTAGATAGCAGCCACCACAGAACGTGTCAGAAGCAGGCTGAATTAAATTCAACACAAGGTTAGTGGGCAATAAATTTGACTTGGACAAGAAATTTAGAACACTCTATAGATGTATAGGAGTTCCGACTGATTCTAAAATTCACCCTGTATATGGGGACTACAAAATTAACTCAAAAGTTAAAATTAAATTAAAACAAAACTTCGGCTTAGTTTCTCCCTTAGGAGGCCGAAACGGTATTAATCAAATGCTTTGAACAACAATGGTAGTGGGGAAAGATTCCCAGGGGAGTCTACTTTGGGGGGGGGGGGGGGGGGGGTGACTTTTAAATTGATTTGATTTGTGATTAACTTTTGAGGTATTCGTCTTTTTATATGTCAAAGTACAAAATTTCCATTTTGACTTGAATCCTTATAGGAAGTCTTTATAAAGTGCCTGAAGAGCTTAGCAGGAGGGAAGATTGTCAAAAGGTAGTCATCAGTAGTTGTCACACAACATATCTACGACCCTAACCTAATCCTATCTTGCCTAAGCCTTATACAAACATCGGTAATTCGAATGATTACTAATTTGAACAAGTGGAACACCCTGGATAATTGGTATTGAATTCTTATAAATCCCTATGTCAAATGATAGCTTCAAGTGTGCCCCAATTCACTGGATAAGCCTTATACATGTACTAGGAGAGTTCAACTCTAATCTAGTATTTTTGGAAAAAACAAGATTTATTTGGATTTTTTCTCTAATGAACTAAGTGGAGTGCTTAAGTGCGGTTAAGTCTAAAGGACGTTTTTACAACAGTAACTATGTATTTCTAGCAAACAGTATTTTGCAACTAGAAGAATCGTGTAAAAGTCTACCGGAGTCGATGAATATAATAGACACATGTGTACAAAATTGCAATAAAATACGAGGTGAGGTAGGAAAAACAGTAGTTACAAAATACAAAAAACACAGGTTTTAAGAGTATAGTATATATATACAACTTTAATTTATATTTATTCAATACTCAATCCCCTAATTTACTAAAAATTTTATTTAGAAAATAAAAAGTTAGTTGTTTTATTACTGCATATTCATTGCATATTTATGTATTTTTTGCACATATATGCGGCATATATTTTTAAAAAATTGCATATATATGCGCATATTCTGATGGTTTTTGGTTGCATACAATCCCGTCTTTAGTTATGACTTAGTGGGAGTACGAGTATTATAAAATATATTGTAAGTATATGTAGGTACCACCGCCCTATTACGATTTACTGCCCGGTATTAGAGCACCAAATACCACCCACCACCCATATAAAACCGACGCTGCTAATGACGCTAACATTGTTAGCGAAACACGCGTCGACTTCAAAAATCTGGTTCGATATTGTTGATAAAACTGTGGTGTAGTGCATTTTGCCGAAGGCTCCCAAAACACTTCATCATGTAGATTATAGCAATTAGAGATTAACGAAATCACAATACTTCATTTCAATTACGAACAATGTTGCAACTTAAGGCAGAATGTGACGAGCATAAATCTCATTATCATTGGCAAGACAAAAATAATGCATCCTTCCATAATAACATCAGTAAACTTACAGAAGGAGCTCTTAAAGATTAACTTAAAAAGCCGTTTAGACTGCAATTAACCATATTTACAAATATTTCGCTATATTCGACTTGGCCCTAGTCTACGATTAAGAAAACTTGAACTATGCAATCGAAGTACCCTTAGTACAATGACTATTATACAGTTTTTTTATTTGAATCTACTTTTAGTCCCATATAAAAATGACAGCATTTATTTGTACATAGGCGCTGATTATCCTTACCCATTACTAAGCACTACTAAAGCGCATTATAGCCTGTTAAGAAACCTAGGAACCTTCCAACAAATTATGAAAGCGGATTACCTATATTCCAGCACGACTAGAGACCAGTATGCAAAACAATTATCGGCACTAGTTTATCAAGAAATCTACCTGACGATAATTGTTCTACGCATACGATAAAGGCTGGCATGTAAATATAGCATTCACTGTCCCCCAACCAATAACTTCCGACATAATCAACGCAATCATTAGCTGCAGTGGACAGAATGAGATCCAAGATGTCAACCTTTCAAAAGTAGGCATCTTTCAACTGCATTCTTATTGTATCTAATGCCACATCGAATTATACCCACTTCTTACCGACACTAGACATCTCACAAGACCTATAGAATCGAGAGTTTCTCAAGGATCCCTCGACCAAAATGGAAAGCATGAACCGAGCCATGAACTTTGGCAATGTTAACATGGAAGAATTCACAGTTTAGCAAAACGTTTTACTATCAAATGAATTAATCATAATTCAGTAAAACAATAACACATTTTCACTGATTACAGCTATCACGATGTCTGTCTCGTGCTCCTGTGCTGTTGCAATTTTTCACGATTGCCTTTAGTGGGCATATTTTCCCAAAGTGCCCTAAATATTGCGGAATACCGAATATATGCATATCAAATCCCAACGAGCGATTCGAATACAACCTTACCAGGAAATCTTCATCCGATGCTACAGCCTCAGCAGAAGCTATAACACCTTGTGACTACAACGTGCTAACACAGAGCCACCTTCGTCCCCTTCAAGATCCTATCCGAATCTAGATTCCCGGAATCCCTGTCAAGAGGTACAATTCGAGATGTGGACCTGGTGGGTGTTTTCGTAATAGGAGACATCCAAATAAACCCAAAACTATCAAATTCATCTTAAATAGTAAACTATACCTAAGTCTAAGAGGCACGTTTGAATAGTCAAAGGAAATTATTTTGTAGTAAAGTTTGGCCTCTAGACGACATTCATTTCCAGTTTTCTTCAGCCTAAGCTAATATACTACCTAACAATGGCCTTTTGATCACATTTCAATTATAAAACATTACAAAGACCTTCCTTTTTTACTGCAGGCAGATTTCGAACGTTCTCCTCATACAGTTAGTTGAAGGAAATTTACAGTTCTTACGACAGTATATAGAAAATTAAAAAAATTGTCAAAAGGTGATTCCATTTTAAATGTCTGTACCGCAAGAGACCTAATATCCTGTAACAATATCGTTACAGAACATATAACAAAATATATTGTAAAAATTTAAAGATTTGTGCAGAATAATATTAAGATGTAAATAGAGATAATTATTAATCGAGATAAGGTAAGCAAGTTGAGATCTGCAGTGCTGAGTATTCGTGTAATGTTAAGGAATCGGTTTCATGTTAAGTAGGTATGTATTCATGTGGATAGTTTAGCTCTTATGCTATATTTACTGATATTATTCCTCAGAAATATTCCTAAAAATATAGGCAAATGAGTTGTCAAGGGTAAAAAATTATTAAAAATTGGCTAAAAAATATACGCACAAAAATTATAGACGTTGATCCAAAATGGGCAGCACGAAGTCTAAGTTACAGGTTGATCATGTTGTTAATAGACAATTTAGTTTTTGTTGGCTATAGGTTTTCATTAAAAGCATCATAAAATAAATAAAATAACTGAATTAATAAGCATAATCAAAATTCATTTTAGAAACTGCATGTTATATCTTGTTAATATTAAGAATTAAAAACACTTGGAGCACATGTCTCATCATTAATAATGAAGTAATTCAAAGTTTTAGGGTTTTATGTTACAATCATAAACGACCAAAATAGAACAGTTTGGTCGAAATCGTAATTCTATGGCTTGTAGAATTGATATTTCGACTTAGGTCAAACCCCTTCCGATATATGGTACTATTTTGAGTCATGTCACTTCATTATTAGAGGTGTGATGTATACACATTGAGTCACAGCTGAAGCTCAAGTTTAAAACTGTTAAGAAGAATATTTTTTCATGTTTGAAAATGAGCACAATTTTAAAATATTTTGTTTTGGACAGGCTGAAATGGCACTTTTTAATATGCTGCATTTTTTAACATCTGATAAAAGTTTAGATTTTTATTTGGATAGCGTTAAACTGAATTTATGAACAATATTTTTCAAAAATTAAATACTGAATAATTATTATACTATTGGGCTCAGCACTGGTAAAGAATTGAAAATAATGGGTATGCTTTCGTCTGAACTAAAAGTTGAAAAGTTGTATGCCTATGTGAGGAAAAATAAAAAGAGGTTGTAAATTAAAATTTTTAACTCAAACTAAAATATACAAGTGCAACATTTTCAATAAGTAACTTAGACTTAAGGTTATTATTCATCTACTAAGACTGCGCAACTAAAATGGATCTAAGATATTATTTTTTTGATTTTGAGATAAGATAAAAAAAAACTCAAAAACATGTGCAAAAACAACATTGATAATACAAGCTATAGAGTAGAGAGCAATAAGATTTTTCTGTTCTAATTATCAATATTAAAACTTTATCGAACGTTCGAAAACTCGATTTTAAGCATTGTGTTTGCAAGAGAACAAGGCGGTTGGAATCAAACATGACTTGACTTTATTCGTCTTTTTTCTATTGCAATTCTATAGTTCCAATCTCCCAATGATAAGTGATATTAATCTATCCAGTTAAAAATATCTGGAAAAACAAGCCGCTACGTGTCGATAAAATAACCTTCAATTTCTTATCTTATCCAAATAAATATATTAACATTAATTTCATTGTAGATAAACCAATTTTCGGTACACCGAAATCGTAAATATCTTAAGTGCACATTTTAATCTAAATCGGCTGAAATTTACCTTATAGAAATAACGTCTGGAAAACAAATTTGCAAAGAGGAATGTGCAATTTTAAAAATAAATATTAAGGGTGTAACTTTTGGGTATAGAGCTTTACTTCATTATAGTCGCGCAGTCGCAAGTAGATGAATCTTCTTAGTTCCGAATATTGTCTTTATCCAAGTAGACTAAAATTTCGTATATTGTCTTTCCCTGTTTGGCAAATACCAATACCGTATCTGCGAACGGGAGCGAACGTCTGGTTTTTCACCTTGGCAGTTTCAAAATCTCTCCATGTAGCCATTATTAGTCTATTTCCTTGTCCGTCATTGTCTGGTTGAACTCCATGATATTGTTTGGGGGTAGGACTTCCACTGAATATGTTCCGACTACAAATCGAAATATTGAAATTAGTAAACAAAACAAACATACAATTCACCAGAATTACAGAACGTTTTTAAAGTAACAGGTTTGTGCGGTTTGCATCACACTAGAATTTTGCATAGTAGTTTTTCTTCATGCAGCTACCAGATTTTATATAGACAATATAAATATTTTATATTAAAGTGTGATAGAGATCTCGAGATATACAGTAAGCTGCAAATATATTGCATAAATTCGACAAAAATTTAAAGAGATTTCGGAAAAACGCTCGGGCTCGTCAATTTTTATTTCCAAATTTGCTTTTTTTAAAAGTACGAGTAAATTATTACAGGATGATTTATGTAAGAGCTATGGCGTCATTAATAATTATATTTTTTTAATGGAATACCCTAATTTGTATCCCTATTTTGAACATGCCTGATATAGCATATCCTAGACCTATACAGATTAGAATAGACCAGGCATACAAATTGACTCGAAAATTTTAAACTACAGATATATAAAATCCAAAGTAATTGTAAAAGATTAAAGCTAAGATAAAGTAAAATAGTAAAGAATTGAGACCTATAATGACTGCTTCAAGATCGCAAGCAAAATATAATACATAAAGAAGAACACTGTTACAAGAAACACACACAATGAAACCTCCATACAACATGTGACCCCTTAATTAAATTTATTCATCATAAGGACTGATATCAATTAGCAATTTTTTTGCTTTTTCTTTAAATCTAATAATTGAAGGAGGCAACTTGATCTCATTTGGTAAAACATTAAAAAATAAGCATACATGAAGAAAGGCATCGTAATAGATACAGTGTCGGTGAAATTAGGTCAAAATTGCGCATTTAGGTGCCTAACAATATACGGTCATCCCATTTTAGATACTAGGCGGCCAAAAATATTTTTAGAAAAATTTAATTTAAAAATTGAAAAAATGGTCATAGTAAATTTAACTACTTAATTTATAGTAAAAATTAACCAAATTAAAGGGAAAATACAATGCTTACATATACAGGGTGTCCAGTATAAAATGATGTACATGGGGATATTGGAAACTAGAGATACAAAGTAGGATAAACGGAAGAAAAGTTGCATAAGTGTGCGTCTAAAATAATCCAGTTTTATGTCTAGCATTTTGTAGATACAGG
>MU191813.1:524-22617 GCA_016904865.1 Pissodes strobi
CTCTCTCTCTCTCTCTCTCTCTCCCTCTCTCACGCACACACACACACACACTAAAGGTAAATACAGCATTTAAGTGAATATTCTTAAGTTCGCCAATGGTCTAGTGGTTAGGATCGTTGGACTATGATGTTAGGGTTATAGGTTCGATTCCTGAGTGGCTCTACAGACTTTTTATTAATTTAGGTATTATTCCACGGATGGGTTACATGACGCCAGACGAGACTCTATAAGAGGTCGTGCCAGGCACGGCGAATACCACATCGGACCTTAAATTTTCTTATGGAGATTTACATGTAAAAAACGCGAAATTTACGCCAGAAGTTACGTTGCCTATCTACTGTGGGAGTGTCAAGAAATTATAAATAGAGGGATAAGAGCAATGCTTGTTCGGGCCCCTGGATATTACAGTGTAACGGGAATCGAATAGAGCTAGGGAAGGAGAAGCGCTGATATAAACAACGCCTCACCCATAGAAAGCATTCCACAAATGTGGCACTCTAAGGCCTACCTCGAAGACCCCAACGAGGCAGTTTCTATCTTTCAACACAAAAGATCTAAGAACTGTGGTCGGTTTACCGAGAGGGCATTACGGAGACCTCCGAGTGCACCTAGTGCCTTGAGGAGGAAGACACTGCCGAATAGGTCTTAAATGAGTTCCCAGCGCTCTAGGATAACCTACCTGAGGACCTAACATGATCTCTAAGGAGGTCAGAAAAGCTCATCCATCAAGACTGCTGAAATTCGTAAGGACGATCAGCCACGAATGAGCGAGAGTGACAGTGGGGTGCAAAGGACCCTGAGGCCTAAGCACTGTACAGCATAGCTGCTCGCGCTTATTCGTTCATGCATACCTAAAGAAGATGGTAGTATGGTATGGGTCAATGGTGAACCAATCCCACCAAGCTGAAAAAAAGCATAGATGGCACCCCTCCATAAAAAACGTATGAGTGTTTCCAGGAATATATCTTGGAAAGCTGATGGTTTCCAAAATCCAACAACGAAGATGTCTGTCCCCAACGGCGAATTAAAATATTCATAAATGAAGTACTAAGAAAATGGAGATCATGTAATGAAATAGGAACACACTTAAATGATGAAAGAACTCTGTTCATCGTCCTTTTTGCTGATGGTCAAGAGGGAGTTGCCCAGGATAAGAATGATCTAGAATTAATAACGAGACGAGTTAAATACGAGTAAGCTCCGCATAGGTCAGGAGGAAGAAAACTTACATTTAGATGACAATATGATAATAATGATATAGAATAAATATACCTATCGACAATACCGGTCGAGCAGAAGCTGATATAGAAGAAATAACATTAGAGGGAAAAAGTTACTTGGGATGGAGAAGGAGTGGGATCCGGAGTTTACAGACCTAGGTGTCGAATCTCTGCGCCTTTAGGAAACACTCCCACCATACTTCAATCAGAACTAAATGCTATCAATATAGCCATCTCTGAATATGCCAAAAAGGCCTAAGGGGTGCAAAGGTCTATATCCTATCGGACAGTCAAGCATCCTCTTACGTTGTGCCGGTCAGTGTGGAATAATCACTAAATAAGTCAAATGAGTGATCTTTCGAATAAATTCGGAAATGTTACATTTATTTCCCTTAAGCCGGGTCCCCGGTCCTCACAAAGCCTGCTTAATATAACTCCTCTACCATAAAATAATGACCCAATTTGTAACGGTTAAGTCATGAGTTGTTAACCGAAAATATGTCCAGTTCGAATTACAATACTTTATTCTCGATCGTTGTAATTTATCAGTATAATTCATGCATTTGCTCAGTTTTACGTTTTATAAACTGCTGACTATAAATAAAATTTTTAATCAAACTGAGAAATAGCATTCCATTAAATTGTAAAATCAGAACTTTTATTATTATGATGTTTTTCTAGCTTTCAACAACTACTTGTTCCAGTCCCTCTTATCAATATCACAATTTTTAAGGTTTTTCCAATATGTTGTGTATTTTTTAGTGGTCCAGATACACACAAATTCAATTGAAAATATTAACGAGGTACGGTTTTAAGAGGCTTCCTGACTAGCTACAGATTAATTTACGCCGGGATTTATGCGGAGTGTATAAAGGCATACCTTTACCAAGGAAATGCGTCAAAAACACTGCAATAAATCATTAACTTTGGCTTATTCAAATGCCTGAGTCTTTATGCGTTGAAAAGAGCCAGGTATTTTGAAGTTTCCATTTGCTTTTGATGCAGGCCGAATGGATGCTATTCAGATCATCTGCTCTCGCCTGGAACACTCCGGCGAACGCGAAATGTTTATGACCGTATTTTTAGATTATTTATTTTCAATGTGTTTTGCTAACTTCATAGTTGTTTTATATAGAATCAATTGATACGTTCAAATTCAAATTAATCAAGATTCTTAAGATAATCACTCGATGGAAGAACTCGAGCGGACTTCCCGGGTACGCCTGCAGATTGCACTCCTGGACAATGTGCCCAATGGTTTGGAACTCTGCTTGGGGAAGGCAGTTTTCCCCATTAATACAAGGAGGTGCCTCATTTGCCAGCTTCAGGCTGAATCCTGTTCAGGGTGGTCCAAATGTGCCTGGACATATAAAATCCTGGAGGCTCCGTATCGGCTAAGAGGAGCTGCTGCACTTCAAGTAGGTCATGGAGTATAGTCATCGTTCCACTTCCTCAGCAAGGCCAAGTTTTCTGTTCCTATAGAAGCTGTGATGTTCTTAAAAAATGGCATCTGGATTTTAGTCGTGTTACTTATTCTGGAAAATTCTTGGAGTAAAGCAAGGATCTTCGTAACGGTGCGGTAGGGCTATTGTTAGGGACCGGGAGCCATTGAGTTTATGTTGGTCTAATCGTACCATAGATCAGACGTATTGTGTGATTTAGTTGGTCCCTTAACCTTGTGTGCGTGCAGGCTATGCAACCACCAGTCTGGGGCACAGTATTCCGCCGCAGAGAAGACCAACCCCAGTATTAAGCACCATAAAGTTGACATTCTGAGCTTGGCCGCTACATTCGAGAGATGCTGATGGAATTTGGGCGTCCTGTCCAGGGTTTGGATGCCTGTTGTGTTGCAAAATGTTGTTAACATATACGGGTAGGTCTCTGTCATTCTATTGGTGAAATAAAATCACGACACTTCTATCTTCGACGTGCTTGGTTGGAACCTTAATTTTTTGAAGTAATCGCCAGAATGTACGGGTCTCTGGTTAATTATCTTCTGTTCTCTCAAAACTTGTTTAATTGTTGAAAGTAAGAGCTAACACAGCTTCTCTGTGGCCTAAAGCCATCCTGCTCAATAGGTGTGTGACTCAGAATGCTAACACCCATTCTCTTGTGTAAGGCCCTTTCAAGGTTGGCGATCGGTAACTCTCAATACGATCGTCTTGTGTATCGGGTTTTAGCAGAAATACGATTTTTGTCTTACTCAAATTGGGACAGCCCACCACTCCATGAGCAACGGTGCAAGCCATCATTTCATGTTTCTACCGACATGTAGGAGAAATTCCTCATGAATACCGTCGAACCCTGCTGTACATCCTTAAGGGCAGCTTCAATGTCCTCCCGATCAAAAGGTCTAGAGAATTCTGTGTCAGCTGGGGAATTTGCAGTGAGGTCTTTTAGGCCACTTCATCATCTTCTTGGAGCTCTGGATGTTTTCACAATGTGTGCTGCAACTTTATCTGGTGTTATGAGACGAGGACTTTGCTGTTGACTCCAAGCCTTTAGACTCGAGTATTTGTAGGCCGCCTATCTTGACTACGCATTGTTAAGGCTATGCAATGGGCCGTCATTGTCAAGAAACTCTTGGTAGAATTTTGGCATTAACACTGCAAATTGGTAAATGTGCATTACTAGTAGTCCTGACATTTATGGTGGTATTTCTGAAGTCTTGCATCGTTCAGCAGATCGACTTGTTTCTTCATTGTCCGGAGAAGGCCTTTCATCTTGTTTGTCTCACAAAGGGAAGACATTTATCAATAAACAGTTTGAATTCAAGTAAGTCCATGATACAGGTTTTTCTTTCTTCATAACCAAAGCAATGCTGTTGCAAACATTGGTTTCATTCCAGGCAGGAAATATATTCCTTTATGTATCCTCTAGGGCTGTGTTTCTTTGAAACATATATGTTATGGTACAGATCAGTCTTTAATAGCTGCTTTTTGAAGCCATCCAGCGAATGCTGATCCATCAAAAAATTCACATAATCTGCTTTTTTAAAATTTCATGGGGGCAGGGACTCGATCTTACAAGGGGGCTCTGGATGTCAATTTCGACAATCACAGACCTGTGCTAACTGTGTGGTAAAGCAGAAAGCATTTTGATTTGTGTCTGACAGAGGATTGTAGCTCAAGTGTAGACTCTACTTCAGTCGGCCAATCGAAACGTCCCATTATCCTAACCCCAGACCAATACCAGACCATTTAAGGTATATTTACATAGTTCGTGGTGGCTATTGAAGCAAAAGGACACCTCTGGAACAGGACATGTTCTGGTCAAAGTATTGCTGGTGGCTTATTGTTAGGTGCCTATTCGGCTGGTTATTGCTTCTATGACGTTTTTTGTTTTCTGCGAGACTGTGTGGGTGTCCTGAATATTGCTTTTTTACGTAGGTTGCAAGGCTACATAAGTGATGGTACGTGCCTCCGCCTACATCACATCCAGGGATTCGTCCTCTATTATCGAGCATTTTTCATCTTCAGCATAGGTTTCCTGGACAACCACTACATCAATGTCGTTTTCTTCAGGTGTGGACAGAGTCATTAGTTCTGAGAAGGCCTAGTTATGTTTAGTGTATCAAGCCAGCAGATCCAAGCATACAACTGGCTGCCAAGTCGTATGTAAATGGTTATAATTTGTCATAAATCTAAATTTAATTTGAAAGATAAAGCAGGTCTAAAAGATGTTGCCAGATTTATTGCCGGGTACGATACAAGTTCCCATATGTCACTCAGTTTCAAATTTGCATCCTTAATCACCATTATCCAGAAAAAAAGGACTGGCGTCTCTGAAATAGAGGCCCGAGGGCAACCCTAACTTAATTAGATTAACGAGGAAGTGTAAAATAAGCCGAAGGCCGCCGGCAAAAGTTAGTAATACTTTAATTCTTAATTATAAAAGGTTCAACTTTATATACAGCGTGTGTCCAGATTTAGGTTATAAATGGAATAATTTTTTATTATTGTTTCCCTTGGCGCATAAGAAAAACCAATTTTGGCGGTACTTAATATCATTATATTATTCAAAATAATGGGATAGTGTTGAAGCTCGATAAGGCTAAGATAAACGCAAACCATTTATTTAGGTTAGAAAAGCGCTACCATAGACGTTGAATTTAACAACGGTTTGACTTCCAGGCATTTCACAATTTAGATCACCCTCGTTACTTAACTCAGCCGAAATAATGTCATTTGTAATTTAGATTACGCTTACATCCAGGAGCAACATTCCGTATACCAAGGACTTCTAATTGCGACCTAAATTCCAATTTGACGCGGGACGATTTCCAAACTATTTGGCTCATGATCTTATTATAGATAGAAGCAGATGGCTTTAGTATTGCTTTGTGCATACCTATTATAACTATTCGATATGTATAATGAAAAGTTTTAAGGCAAGGTCGAAGTGCATATAAACTGCTAGACAACTGAGGTCGAACAAATGGTTTTTTTAAGGAAAAGGTGTATGATGTGCTGTAGCGATACAACGGATACTGTCCAAACTACTAATTGTGTTTGAGTCGCAAACCAGCCACAACCCCTCTAGTAAGGTCACTAGAGGGGTTGTGGCTGGTCCTTTTTCTTTGCATGTCATTGTCTATGGTGAATATCCGAACAGGTTCAATGCGTACACATATAGTAATCGAAAACTTAAATGTTGCGAAGCTATAAAGGGCCACTTGTTTAAAAGACGTGGAATACCTCGAGATGTTGCGTCCTCTCGATGATCAGCACTATAGGCCTATTGGGGAAACCACTATAAGAAACGCGCTGAAAGCTCTACCCTTCGAGTGGTGTGGAAACGAGCTAAAATGGTTATGAAAATTATTTTAAATTTATGAAAAACCGTTTACGTCTGGCAACACTGACCTGTATACGCCATGCCACGAATAAAAAAAACTAGCTGACGCTGGGTATTTCGATTTTCAATAGATAACAAACGTTCCTATGTCAATCAATTAAATGATGTGATTAGCTTAATGCGAATTTAAGTGAAATAAAAATGGTCGTTTCATTAAACAGTAACAAGCTTTGTGAAGGAGCAAAAGTCAACAAGAATGAGATCCTGAAATTGAAATTAATAAAACAATATTTTATCAACTACAATCGAGAAATATTAATATTCATAGGTATGCAAAATACGAACAACTAAATATCTGTTTTCTACAATCAGCTAAAACGAATTAGGGTACCAGTAATTTAATTGTTAAGGGATAAGAGCTTCATAATGTAATTACAGAAAATCAGATTGTAAAATCTCGTTAATTTACATTTTATCTGTTCACATTAAACGCTGTCTGTTTTGGTCGATAATGTTAGCTGTTGTTTACAACACGGGAATGGAATTAAAAATGAAACCCAAATGGAACTGAAAGAATAAAATTTCGTTTACATTATTGCATACTAACCAGAACCACTCTCCGATCTATGGGTTTTAAAACACATGAGACGCGGAAATGGAAATGCCAGAAATGCAAACGAGAATTTTATGCAATTTAAAGATCAGCATTTTAAGTGCCTGTGGATGCAGAATAAATGAGTTCTGTATGAACAAATACTGGGTCAGCAAAATATTGTTCTCGAAAAGGCGGATTAAGAACAAAAGGCAATCATGCCAGCAGTTTGTAACAGTTATTTAATTCTCATTTTGCAGGACGATGGGGAAGGATGACTAGAAATTTGATCTGACGAAGTTGATTTAAAATTTTTTTTGTCTCTTCATTGTGCAAGACGTGTGGAATATCGAATTAAACCTTATTACTCCTGACAAAGCTGCTAGAAAAAGCGATAGAAATCTTATTCTTTGCAACAATCGAATCGATGTTCCCAGGTAACGGTTCCCTGCAGATTTGTTAAAGGCATATTTATTTGTTGCTTGCCTCTTCATTATGCAAGAGGTCGAGAATATCGAATTAAATCTTATTACTCCTGGCAAAGTTGCTAGAAAAAGCGAATAGAAATCTTATTCCTTGCAACAATCGAATCGACGTTCCCTGCAGATTTTTTTAAGGCATATTCACTTGTTGCTTGACGAATATGGTTTAGAGCAGAAGTTCGATTACCGAGCTATGACGTCAGATGGTTCCTCATGCGCTTGTGCTCGCTATTCACATAAGTTAAGTTGGCAACAATGTCTTGGCAGTCAAGGTGTTGGTATTCGTGAGAGATCCGGACTTTCTTTTACGCCGTAGACTTGGTGGTGTGGAGGTCGGCATCTTTTGTCAAGCTTTTTCGAGGTGCCTCCTGGACTGGTGGAAATAATTAGGGTCATTATTTTATGGTATCCCTGTTACGTTATTGTATTGCGGCCCAAACCAGCGCCAGTGTCACGGAGGCTATCTATAAAAGTTTTTGTTAAGTTATAAAATGTAAATGCTGTCACCAGTGGAATTAATAATAATTGTATTTTCCAATCTGTATAGAAGAATCTATGTCGCTGTTGCTCATATGGCCGATGCTTGGAATTGACGTATTGATTTTGAAGAAATCTCTATAATAAACATTATTTGTTGGCAATGGTGGAAAAGAAATTATTGAATGCATCTGGTGGTATACTCGTAGAGACTTACCAACATCCTTATAGTTTTTACCCCTGTAGGTATTGAGTATCTGCCACATTGTATTAACAGGGTTAGAAGAATTGTTTATAAGTGTGTCATTCGCAGTAACTTTTGCAGCTTTAATGACACTCCGGTAAGTTTTCCTCCGTTCTGTCAATATTGATTTAAATTGGGGGATCTGATATTGGTGGTACCACTCAGCCTACATGCTCACATCTTCCCTCTGTGCTCTCAGGTCTGCATTAAACCACCCCTCACAATACCACCTATCCACCCTCTTGTTGAGATATTTCAGTGGAGAAACCCTCATATGCTTCCATGAGATGAGCTACAAACATGGATAATTCATCATCAATGGGGATATCAGGATCATCAATGAACCCCCATGAAAGAACCTCCACCAGAGTAAAGAAATGAAGCTTACCCAAGTAGTAGTAGTAGTAAGGGTGGGGGGCCGAAGCCCGGTAAGTAGGCCTATAAGTCCCTTTTCACCATCCCCGATCCGCCCTCCCCTACCTGGCTACTTCCAACACCCGGCCCGCACTGAAACGGCCCGTCACCTTGATAAAGGCGAGGACGTCCTCCCAGTCCAGATCCTTGAGATCTTCCCGAGCAAGTGTTGGTGCTCCCAGTATCTTCCTCCTTAGGCGACTCCACCTATCACAAATTCCTATATAGTGGTATCAGGACTCCTCCCCTGTCCCGCAGTTCGGGCAGAGTGGGCAGTCCCTCACGCCGATAAGGTGCAGATGTCTGTTTAGGCTACCATGCCCAGTCAAAATACCTACCAAGTTCCTGATGTCCTCTCGGCTCTTTTTTAGCAGTCGCCTTGCTCGGGATCCGTCAGGATTTAGAATCATTTCCTTGGCTTGTCTGCATCCTTCTTTTCCTCTCCAATTGTGCTTTGTCTTGTTCCAGGCCCAGTTATTTAGTTCCTGAGAGATTTGCCTTTTACTTAAGCCCAGACCAGGTTCTGGACCGACGAGGTGGCTCATTGAGCCTTGTCTTGCCAATTCATCGGCCCGTTCGTTGCCATCGATGCCACTGTGTCCTGGAACCCATCTGAGTCTTACTTCCTTGCGCACAGCCAATCTATCTAGGGCGTCTCTACATTCCTGAACTAGCTTACAGCTTGCCCTGGGTCTTTGGATCGCCCTGAGAGCGGCTTGACTGTCCGAGTAAATATATATACTCTCTACACCTTCGGTTACCTCCGCCTTGGTTGCTACTTCCAAAATAGCAAACACCTCCGCCTGGAAAACAGTGGCATATCTCCCCAGCAAAGTGCTTTCTCCTGATTTAGTGTTGTCTAGGTATACACCGGCTCCGGATGACTGTGTATTAGCCATCCATGAGCCGTCAGTGTACCATGCGTGTACGCCGCTCGGCGTACGTACCTGGCCTGACAGCCACTCTTCCCTTGATGGAAATTCCACTTGGAAATTCCTTCTCAGTCTTAATCTGCCATCTGGAATATTGCCTTTGATCGCAATGATGGGTAGATCCCTACTCATTTTGGCGGCAATAGTCGTATGGCCTTTCCCTGTGTAGTCCGTTCGCCATAGGCCACTGTCGATCATCCTTTTGTGAGCCGTCATTGCCTCTCTCTCAATCCAGATCGGGAGGTCCGGCAGCCCCAGGATGATGTTCAGTGCTGCTCCGGGAGTTGTTCTCAATGCTCCGGTAATACCCAAACAAGCCAGCCTTTGCAGTCTGGCCAGTTTCTGGGCATTAGTGGCTCTGGCCACCGCTGGCCACCAGACCACGGATCCGTAGGAAATCCTCGGTCTTATCACAGCAATGTACAGCCACTGGAGGATGTAAGGTTTTAAACCCCACTTCCTACCTACCGTTCTCCTTAGTTGTCACATAATCGCGGTTGTCTTATTCATCACCTGTTCAACGTGTGCCTTCCACGTCAATTTACTGTCTAAAATAACTCCCAAATATTTGACTTGTTGACTTAGGCTCAGTCTCGTCTGGTAGAGTATGGGATGTATAAAACCTGTTAGATTTCGTTTCCTTGTGAAGAGAAGGAGTTCGGTCTCCCCTGGGTTTACTGAGAGACCATTCTCCTCACACCAACCTTGAACTATCCGACACGCCATCTGCATTCGCTCACAGACCCTTCTCACGAACTTGCCCGTGATCATTACTAGCCTGTCGTCAGGATATGCTTGTGCGTAGAATCCCTGAAGATTTAACCTTCTCAGGAGGCTGTCCATCACCAGGGACCACAAATGTGGCGAAAGGCAGCTGCCTTGTGGGCAACCCCCTCTTACCCCGGCTTCGACGCGAACTTCTCCCAGCGTGGCGCTGATCTTTCGGTCTTCCAGTGCCGTCTTTACTCACTTGACCAAATGAACTGGTGTTCTCTTGGCCTGGAGGGCTTGACACATAGTTTTTGTTTTAGCCTTATAGAAAGCTCCTTCTACGTCAAAGAAGAGCGCTAGCGCCATTTCTTTGTTTTCTATTGCCTTTTCAGCCCTTCTAACTACAGAATGGAGAGCCGTTTCAGTCGACTTCCCCCTTCTGTAGGCGTGCTGATTATCATGTAGAGGAGAATCAGTTAAGATCTCTTCCATGATGAACCTGTCAATCATTTTTTCCATTGTCTTCATTAAGAATGAAGTTAGACTTATAGGCCTAAAGGACTTGGGATGGGAATAGTCTCTCTTCCCTGCCTTGGGGATGAAGACGACATCCGCTGCTCTCCAAGCTTGTGGAACGTACCCTAGTGCTATGCTGGTCTCGAATACTCTCTTTAAATAAGGGAGTAACGTGTCAAGGCCCGCCTGCAGCATCATGGGTATAATTCCATCCGGCCCTCCTGCCTTATATGGACTGAACTCCCCCACTGCCCAAGTTATGGATTCCTCAGTCACCACACTGCGGGCAAGGTTCCAGTCCATCTCTGGCTCTGGTTCCTCGTCCCAGTTGGTAGTCTGTACCTCTCCGGGGAAGTGGGTTTTTAGAAGAAGCTCCATCGTTTCCTCTCTGTTCGCCGTCCATTGTTCGCCTGTTTTCAGAGAGCCAATCTCTTTTTGTCTTTCCGAGCC
This sequence comes from Pissodes strobi, assembly GCA_016904865.1. NCBI lineage: Eukaryota > Metazoa > Arthropoda > Insecta > Coleoptera > Curculionidae > Pissodes > Pissodes strobi. The sequence goes on from MU191813.1 coordinate 11,360, forward strand.
CAGCAGCTTAAGCAGACGCGCTGAGTCCGAGAGAGACTCCATCTCTCCACAGAATTTCCTCCAGCTGTCTCTTTTGCTGCGTCGGACCTCGATTTTAAATTTCCTTCTGGCTTCCAGATACACATCCCAGAGCTCCTGCCGCCCTTCCCTGAAAGCGTGGCGGTGTGATCTTCTCACGTCTTTTTTAAGACGGTCCAGAGTATCACTCCACCAAGGCAGCCTCTTGGCGCTCGCTTTCTTAAGTGGGCACGCTTGTTCATAGGAGTCGATGATTACACTGTTTAGCTTTACCACCTCAATTTCTAGTTCTTGTTTTGATGAAATAGTCTGCCCTAAAGTTCCCATGGACATTACCAGACTTTCCCTAAATTTGTTCCAATCTGTTGCCCTCGGAATTCTTTTCAGTGGCTTCTCCATCTTATCCGATCTAATTTCGAATCGGATCATTCTATGATCGGACATAGTTATGTCCCTACTTACCCTCCAATTGACTACCTTTTCCGCAAATGCTCGAGTTACCACTGTAATATCGATAACCTCCTGACGAAGCCGATTCACAAAAGTTGGTTCAGCTTACCCAAACCCGTTAATGGCCTGCAAGGCATCCGCCCAACAGCCGGAGTCTTCTCAGTCTCCACAAAATGGAAGTCTACAGTCTGGCGCGGTGATCTGACAGGCCAGTCTCCACGACTGAATCTCGTGAATACATTATCAAGGCAGTTGTTTTACCTGGTGGGACCATAAATTAGCTGTGTTAGTCCAAAGGACCTCATTAGGCAAGAGAGATCAATGCACTCACGAGTCTCCGTGCCAAACAAAATATTAAAATCACCAGCAATGATCATGTTAGCTCCACAGCCCAGACTATTCAGAGAACATTCAAGTACATCTAAGAATGTTGTAAAACAGCCTGAAGGTGATCTATAAACTGAAACTACATAAACTTAATATGGTACATAAATAAAACACATTTCAATGACATTCGAAATAGACATATTTCCTACAGTAACTACCTCTTTGCACTCTAAATGCACTCTGCGCATGGCATAAAATCAGCAACTCGGAGAGAAACAAATTCACCTTCCTCCAACCAATGCTCCGTGAAGCATACTGTTTGGATGTTTTTATCGCAGACCAGTGGCTCAACCTCATTTACTTAATTTTTTATTGAACATATATTTTGATGCCATATTCTTAGGCGCCCAGAATTTTCCTCATGCCTGGGACATCATTGGGATGAGTTGGGCACTGTAAATTCATAAAAGGGTGTATTAGGATACCAGTAGGCCAAATCTAACCATCCATTATTTGCTCCTTCTTTTCCATAGGTACACCCACCTTGAAGGATGCTTTCACATCATCCTTTCTGGTAATTATTTTAAAACATTTGATCCTATGGCCTATGGACGTGAAATGTCAACGTCATCAACATCTGATTTTCACCTTGACAGTTTAGTCACTTCCGGCGATTTTGGTTTATTTGAACTACTTTCGACGTCACGATTTATGATTTTTAGGTTTTCGACAATACAAACGTCGTCCTATCTCGACAGGAAACAGCTGATTGTCGATAACTTTAACATTGCAAGATGCTGCCAGATTGCACCGGTTTCAGTAGTTTTGGAGTTTCTGGTTTCATGTAAAAGTTTTTCCTCAAGAAGGACTTGCTTTCAAGCAATAGTAAGACTATGTTGACAATGTTTAGATCTTCTACAGATTAAGTGACTAGTTTCACATGCCTTACTCAGGATGTACAGAAATTTGATCTCACAAAGTGGGTTTCTTTATTTTTTGTCTCTTCATTGTGCAAGACGTTGGGAATATCGAGTTAAATCTTATTGCTCCTGACAAAGTTGCTAAAAAATGCGAATACAAATCCTATTCCTCGCAATGTTTGGCCTCCTCATTATGCTGGATACTGGGAAATGTTGAATGGAAATTTCATCGGGACAAAGATCATTTTTTTAGCTTGAAACCGTGTTTTGCAGGATGCTGCCAAAGGTGAATACAAATCTTCAGTTTACTGATAATGTTTCTTTTTTCATTTTGTATATCCTCATTTTGCAGGATTTAAGTTTGAAGATTTGGTTGTGGCAACAAGCAAAGGTTAAAAAAGTTGGAAGGAGTATTGTGGAAAAAAAATGCTAAATAAAACGTGCGATTCTGAGAACAGCATGTCGCCAGATATTGAAACATCATTTAACTGAACTATTTCATCACTGATCCCACAACAAAGCCAACAACAGATCTGCCTTCTCATATTGGGATGGTCGAACGAAATTCTACTTCTGGGAGAGTTTTAACACGGCTCTCATTGCCTTAACATTTTGCTAACAAGGTTCAAACACCTCAGTTTTCATCTTTTTTTTCTGCTTGCTCGTTGTGCAGGACGCTCTTGTTTTTTATTCTTAAGGGCTCGTCGGAAAAGCCATTAGTTATTTCCACATTTGTCCAGAAAATCGCCATGTTGTTAGCCTTTAGCGGGCCTTGCAATTAGGCAACCAATTAGGCCCGTTGTGCCTCCAGCCCGCATTAGAGAATCTCCAGGATGCCGGTTTTCCTTAAGAAAGTCTACATCTCCTTCAGACTAATACGACGCAGTGGATCTGGCTTGATCGGCGTCGTCGCGCCAAAGATTCTGAATCTTGCCCACATAAAGGCAAGGCATTCCGAAAGTAGATGGTGTGGGGTCTCATCGTCCTTCATGCACCATCTACACTCCCCCTCCTCTGCGATTCTCAGCAGAGTCACGTGCCGTCTAAGCATACAGTGCCCTGTGTAGAATCCCACCAGCGCCCTGCACCCCGTCCTAGGAGTGCAGGGCGCTGGTGAGCCTCTTTATGGGTCCATATATCACGAGCCTCATCTGTCTCATCTCCAGAGCCATCTGCCATGCCTCTTCGGCCCGTCCCTTCGTCCAGGCCTCCAAAATTTTTTCAGGAACACTGGGCGATCCCCACACAGGAATCAGGCCCTAAGTATCTACGTGTGGAACCTTCTCTGGCTAAGGCGTCAGCGGCCTCGTTTCCCGGTACCCAGACCAGCGTGACTTTTTTATGGTTTTCAAGTTCAATCAGCCAGCTCACATACTCCCATACCAGCAAGCGGCGCGTGAGGAGAATTCAGCGTAGTGTCCTCGCCCAGTGAGGTAGATAATTCCCGCCACAGGGCCTCAGAGTACGCACCAGCTCCAGACATTGTTCCTATTCTGAACCCGTCTGTAAACCAGACATGGAGTAGTCTCCAGATCCTTAGTTAGTTATTCAATCAATTTTCGGTTACTTTCAGTAAGTTCCAATTTATTTGACTCATTTGAACCTGTTCCGATACGTTATAACCAATTTAAATGTTTTTGATTAATTTTAGTTAGTCGCGAAAATTCGGTTAATTTAGGTTAGCTACTTATTTTGATATTCTTAATCTGTTCCTATACGTTTTGGCCATTTCTGGTGTTTTTGGTTACTTTTGATTAGTTTTGGTTACACATTCAAACAGCTTTTGGTAAGGATTAGTTAGTTTTAACTCATTTTAGTCATTTAAACCGGATCCGATACGTTATAACCAATTTTAATGTTTCTGGTTAACTTGAGTCAGTCGCCAAAATTCGGTTTCAACTTACCTTTTTTCTGTTCCGATATGCTTTGGTGCCTTTGGGTTAATTTTGGTTGGTTTTGGTTAGTTTTTGTTACTCGTTCAATCAACTGTTAATTTCAGTTAGTGTTATTTTATTATAATCCGGTTCATTCCGAAAGGTTATAACCAATTTTAGTGTTTTTGGTTATTTTTAGTTAGTCACCAAAATTCGGTTAATTTGGATTAGTTTTAACTTACTTCAGTATTAACCTATTTCGATGCGTTTTAAACCGTTTTGATGATTTTAGTTTTTATTGGTTAGTATTGGTTAGTCACCAAAATTCGGTCAATTGGAAAAATTTTAACTTACCTACTTCAATATTTGTAACATATTTCGGTGTGATTTAGCCCGTTTTGGTGTTTTTAGTTACTTTTGGTTAGTTATGGTTAATCATTCAATCATCTGTCGGTTAGTTTCAGTTAGTTTCAATTAACCGGTTCCAATACGTTATAAGAAATTTTAATGTTTTTGGTTAGTTTGGTTAGTCACCAAAATTCGGATAATTTGGGTTAGTTTTAACTTACTTCAATATTTTAAATCTATTTTGATACTTTTTAACCCGTTTTGGTGCTTTTACTTACTTTGGTCATTCGATCATCTTTTGATTACTTTCAGTTAGTTCCAATTTGGTTTAGTCATACGTTTAAGCACATTTAATGTTTTTGGTTAGTCACCAAAATTCGGTTAATTTGGGTTAGTTTTAACTTACTTCAATATTTTTAATTTATTTCGATACATTTTAGTTAGTTTTGGCGCTTTTAGTTACTTTTGATTAGTTAGTCGTTCAACGAACTATCATCGGTACAATTCAGTTAGTTTTAATATATTTTAGTCATTTGAACCGATTCCGGTACGTTATAAGCAATTTTAATGTTTGGTTAGTCACCAAAATTCGGTTAATTTGGATTAGTTTTAACTTACCTTAATATTTAATCTATTTAGATATGTTTCGACCCGCTTTTGGTGCTTTTGGTTATATTTTGGTTAGGGTCCGATCCTTCACTCCATCTAATCCTCCTTCGTAGGGAAGCGGAAGCCTATCTCAAGGAACATCACGTCACCTGGCATACCCAGGATGGTTAGGTCCTCAGGCAAGCCCCGTCATAGACTGTAGTGGCCATGGAGGAGCATTATAAGATCCTTTACACAAATAGTGCACTATATAAAAATCGGCCTTTCCCATTGGTCGATCCGCATGGCCCTCCGTTCGCTTCGCTCGCTACGGGGGCTCAAGAAGAGGAAACTAACCAGGTGCTAACCCAATCTAACCCAAGACATACCCAAAATCAAGAAAAAATGCTGTTTAGAAACATAATCTTTAAAAAAAAAAATAAAAAAAAGCAACGGGGTTCGAACCCGCGTTTTCCAGGTGAGACCCAACGATCTAAACCTCTACACCACTAGAGCTCTTGATAGAAATCGATTGCATCACGCAGACATATCGTAATACGAGATGGAACGACCAATAGGACAGGTCGATTTTTACATAGTGCACTATTTGTGTAAAGGATCTTTAAATGCCATGGAGGAGCATGTTCCCTCCACATTCCCGAGTCAGCCAATCTCCTGGCTTCGTGCCTCACCCAGTCTTCTTCGGACGCAAACACACCAGCGCATCCAGAGCCCTTGTGGCCCCGGTGATGCAGAGCCATGCAAGTCGCTGTAATTTGTCCAGCACTAGTTTTCATGGATCCTGGCCACCAAATTACCGCTCCGTGCATGAGCATCGGAGCAATCATCGCCCTATATGTCCACAGCATAAAACCGTGTTTAAAATAAGATATACACAAGTTTTTAGCTGCCGTAGCGAGTAGTTCAAGGTGGACTTCGTTTAATATGATTGAATCTACAAAAGTCGTAATTTCGTGCCCTTTCTGATCAGAAATGCAAAATTGCAAGGCGAAATTGCATTCGCATTATTATCACGACCTTTGTCAACAAAAGATGGTGTTTGATTTCCGGTCTATTAGCTATAAACCGCTCGTATCCACGGAATGAGGGAAACATGGAATTGGAACGACATTTTTGTGCGATATAAAGGTCAGCATCCCGTCTACGTGTGCGTTATAGGCAATCGAATATATCAGGAAATGCTTATCCCACAAAATATATTATCCAAGAATCTCGGTAAAACGTTCACGTACGGTTGGATATTGCCATTATTAGCTGATAAATATGCGAGCACGTTTCAAATATCTGGAAATAAATTGTTCTGTTTTAACCAAATGGCCTCTCAAATAGCATTTTCGATGATCCCTTAATATCGAGTTGTACGGATTTTGCATTTTTAAGGTTTGTTATAGTAACATTCAAGAATATTAAAGTTTGAACGCAAATTTTCAACAATTCTATGCAATTTTCTGCCTTATGATTTTGTACTACTTGAACAAATTATCACCAAGTGTTAGATCCAATCTCGTTCATTGAGACAGTAAAATCAGCTTCCTTATTTGAGTACCATCAAATCAGACTCGGTGTCAAGTAGCCAAAGCAAAGCCCATTTCGATTTAAAACCTTCACAAATTGCTTCATAAGCCCCAACTTGATATGCACGGGTGGAAATACGTTTATCTCTCTCGCAACCAAAGCTTCATTGATTCCATTTTATTTTATTTTTTGAATCGTGACATTTCTTAAAGCTCAATTTCTGTTATCCCACTTCTGATCCTTAGCTGTGCTGTCCCGAGAATATAAAAAACAAGTACATTTTATATCCAAGGAGGAACTTTACCATTTTTAGATCAACACAAATCATCCACTGATGTTCTTCATACGTATTTTTCAGGACTAGTGATATTGTCTTATATCCCTGTTTCAAGTTAGTAGAATGATGAATGGATATTGAGTCAAATTTGTTACCGTTGTTTAAACGGGCATATCTAAACTACGTTTTAAACTGCCATTCGTGTGGCAACCCCATTTTTCTAAGAACCTTCTCGTTTCGTTACAGAATATCAGGCTACTTCCTTGGAGAAGATGGGCAGCAGATAGATCCTGGTCTCTTTTATTATAAAATATGATATTAGTTCCTGGATAAATTTGGAAGCGAGGAATTCAGAAGACTCAGGGTTGGACGAACTTTTTGAAGTGGCCCGGGAGGTTCACATACTGATGAATTTATGAGGGAGCTACAGGGGCTCTAGTACTTGGGTACCAAGACATGAAAACCACCGAGGTAATGAATTCTCTCAGGAGGGTTGCCGCAGCATACTACTAGACTCATTTTAGGAAACGTCCCGATAGTGATGGATGCGTTCTTCTGTTGAAAGGTCGAATTCATTCCCTGTATCCAACCCTGTGTCATTTACATCATCTTCATCTTCATCGTTTGATTCAAGGATTCAGGGAGTGTACGGTCTGCCTACGTTCTTTACAAGTCAAGTAATTTTCTACTAAAATTCTTTAATTCCTCCCGCAAAACAACTCATCCTAGCAGTTTATCTAGTTTATTCAAAGCATCGTCTCGTATTAGTTCGGAAAAATTGTTCCACCTGAAATTTAAAAATAACATTAGCTGGAGGAGTATCATCTGCTTTTCCCCTGGCATCTTCTTATTTTCACGAAAACGATTTGCGGGTGACGAGTCTTGAACTATTATATCCCTTTCATTGGCTTCCAGTCCTGCATTCGCTCAATGGGCAGACTTATTAGCATATTCTAATATTTCTTTCATGTTGGGTTGTTCCTGTTGCAGGGCGTTATAAGTTGAATTGACTATTCTTTGTGCTTCCATGAGATCATCCGTTTGAAAGTAGCTTGATAAAGGTCCTGTTATCATAAGGACTTTTAAATAACTGAACAGCTAGAATTGTCTCAAAATTAGTTAATGATTTAATTTTGCTGCAGTGATCCTTGTTTCATTATTGGAGTTTGCAGGATCAGTAGTGGCTATCATGGTAAGCGCATCTATAATTATAACTTGTTAATGCGAAGACGGATCATTATGAAACCCAAAGAGTTTATTGAGGCAGACCTCCTTTGACTTGTTGTACCAAGAAGGTTCAGGACGTGTCTATTTACGGTCATTTCTCACCACACATCCATTATTTTGTATGATTCACGGAATAATACTGCACATGAATTTAAGGGACCAAAGAGTTTAACATCTGCTGTAGCAACTGAAGATGTTTCCACCATGACTAGCTTTATTCGCTAGACAACTATTTTCTGTATCAATAGAGAATTTTGAAGTATTGTACAAACGCAAATAAAAAATCGTATCAAAATTGGTAGGTCGGTATCACGCCATGCCACCGGCTCGGCCCACCGGCAAATTCCCGATATTCCGGTGGGTTCACCTAACTCTGGGAAGACGTCTTTAGCAGATTCAAGTCTGTAATGAGATCATTCAGTTTTTGTTGGTTGAAATGTTGTGGACATGCTCAATCTGCTTCAAAATCACTGATTGCTTACATTGATCTTCATAAGCTGGGAGTCTCGGCGACTGCGGAATGATGCAATAGATATTTCTTCAAAATGCAGTATATGTCTCTTTGTTGAATCTAGATTAGAATCTGACAATGTGTGTATATTCCTTCAATTGATGGTTTTGATATTTAGGAGCCAAATACAGCAGTCATCGTGATGGTTTTTGGTGGCTTGGTACCATTAGTACTCCAAACTTTCTCTTCCCAACTATCCACTGACACACGTGTTCAACGCATGTTTTGCATACAAAATGTGAATCCCAAGATTCATCCTGGTTTGCAAGGTCAGCGCCAAAGTAGACCAGATAATGCAATCTGACAAAGTCTGTAATTGGTTAGAGATGAAATAATGTGAGCGAGGTATTAAGTAGTTTGTAAAGTAATAATTTGTTATAAACATAAATAAAATATTGTATAAACAATTTTTAATGTCATTCAATTCATTACAAAAAACAAAATAATTAAATTCTAAATAAAATACGGACCTGTACCAGTGCGTTTTAATGATAGCACAACTTTACCTACGAAAACTCAATAGTAAACTGAAGCGGGTAAGGTAGACTTAGATATTAAGTAATATGGGCGGGGTATCAATTAATTTGTAAAGTAATGATTTGTAATAAACATATATAAAATATTGTATATGCAATTTTAATGTCTTATTCATTACACAAACCAAAATAATTAAATTCTAAATAAAGTGCAGACCTGTACCTGTGCGTCCTAATGATAGCACAACTTCACCTACGAAAACTCAATAGTAAACTCAAGCGGATAAGACAAACTTAAAGATGAAATAATGTGAGGGTATTAATTAGCTGTAAAGTAATAATTTGAAATAAATATAAATAAAATATTGTATAAGCAGTGCTTAATGTCTTATTCATTACAAAAACCAAAATAATTAAATTCTAAGTAAAGTACGGACCTGCACCTGTGCGTCCTAATCATAGCACAACTTCACCTACGAAAACTCAATAGTAAACTGAAGCGGGCAAGGCAGACTTAGAGATGAAATAATATGGGCGGAGTATTAATTAGTTTGTAAAGTAAGAATTTGTAATAAACGTAAATAAAATATTGTATAAGCAATTTGTAATGTCTTATTCATTATAAATAGCAAAATAATTAAATTCTAAGTAAAGTGCGGACCTGCACCTGTGTGTTCTAATAATAGCACAACTTCACCTCCGTAAACTGGATAGTAAACTGAAGCGGGCAAGGCAGACTTAGAGATGAAATAATGTGGGAGGGGTATTAAGTAGTTTGTAAAGTAATAATTTGTAATAAACATAAATAAAATATTGTATAAGCCATTTTTAATATCTTAATCATTACAAAATCCAAAATAATTTAATTCTAAGCAAAGTACGGACCTGCACCTATGCGTCTTAATGATAGCACAACTTCACCTACGAAAACTCAATAGTAAACTGAAGCGGGTAAGGCTGACTTAGAGATAAAATAATGTGTGACGGGGTATTAATTAGTTTGTAAAGTAATAATTTGTAGTAAACATAAATAAAATATTGTATAAGCAATGTTTATGTCTTACTCATTACAAAAACCAAAATAATTTAATTCTAAGTAAACTACGGACCTGCACCTGTGCGTCCTAATTATAGCACAACTTCGGCTACGAAAACTCAATAGTAAACTGAAGCGGATAAGGCAAACTTAGAATTGAAATAATATGGGCTGGGTATTAATTAGTTTGTAAAGTAATAATTTGTAATAAACATAAATAAAATATTGTATAAGCAATGTTTAATGTCGTACTCATTACAAAAACCAAAATAATTCAATTCTAAGTAAAGTACGGGCTTGCACCTGTGCGTCCTAATGATAGCACAACTTCACCTACGAAAACTCAAAGGTAAACTGAAGCGGGTAAGGCAGACTTACAGATGAAATAATATGGGCGGATTATTATTTAGTTTGTAAAGTAATAATTTGTAATAAACGTAAATAAAATATTGTATAAGCAGTGCTTAATGTCTTATTCATTACAAAAACCAAAATAATTAAATTCTAAGTAAAGTACGGACCTGCACCTGAGCGTCCTAATGATAGCACAACTTCACCTACGAAAACTCAGTAGTAAACTGCAGCCGGTAATGCAGGCTTAGAGATGGAATAATATGGGAGAGGTATTAATTAGTTTGTAAAGTAAGAATTTGTAATAAATATAAATAAAATATTGTATAAGCAGTGTTTAATGTCTTTTTCATTACAAAAACCAAAATAATTAAATTCGAAGTAAAGTACCGACCTGCACCTGTTCGTCCTAATGATAGCACAACTTCACCTACGAAAACTCAATAGTAACCTGAAGCGGGTAAGGCAGACTTAGAGATGAAATAATATGGGAGGGGTATTAATTAGTTTGTAAAGTAATAATTTGTAATGAACATAAATAAAATATTGTATAAGCAATGTTTAAAGTATTATTCATTCCAAAAATCAAAATAATTAAATTCTATGTAAAGTACGGACCTGCACAACTTCATCTACGAAAACTGAATAGTAAACTGAAGCGGGTAAGGCAGACTTAGAAATGAAATAACATAGGCGTGATACTAATCAGTTTGCAGAGGAATAATTTGTAATAAACATAAATAAAATATTGTATAAGCCATGTTTAATGTCTTATTCATTACAAAAATCAAAATAATTAAAGTATATGTAAAGTACGGACCTGCACAGCTTCACGTACGAAAACTGAATAGTAAACTGAAGCGGGTAAGGCAGACTTAGAGATAAAATAATGTAAGCGGGGTATTAAGTAGTTTGTAAGATAATAATTTGTAATAATTATAAATAAAATATTGTATAAGCATTGCTTAGTGTCTTATTCATTACAAAATAATTAAATTCTAAGTAAAGTACCGACCTGCACCGTTCTAATGATAGTACAACTTCGAACGAACCTGCACAACTTCACCTACGAAAACTGAATAGTAAACTGAAGGTAAGGCAGACTTAGAGATGAAATAACATGGATGTGGTACTAATCAGTTTGCAGAGTAATAATTTGTAATAGACATAAATAAAATATTCTATAAGCAATTTTTAATATCTTATTTATTACAAAAACCAAAAATAATTAAATTCTAAGTAAACTACCGACTTGCACCTGTGCGTCCTACCGATAGCACAACTTCACCTACGAAAACTCAATAGTAAACTGAAGCGGG
>MU191813.1:22627-33185 GCA_016904865.1 Pissodes strobi
ACAACTTCACCTACGAAAACTCAATAGTAAACTGAAGCGGGTAAGGCAGACTTAGAGATGAAATAATATCGGCGGGGTATTAATTAGTTTGTAAAGTAGGTAATAATTTGTAATAAATATAAATAAAATATTGTATAAGCAGTATTTAATGTCTTATTCATTACACAAAACCAAAATTATTAAATTCCAAGCAAACTACGGACCTGCACCTGTGCGTGCTAGTGATAGCACAACTTCACCTACGAAAACTCAATAGTAATCTGAAGGGGAGGCAGACTTTTAGGTAGAAAATTTCAATTATGGCCCCTAAAGATATTATTTTATCATTATTTTTGCCTTTTATCAGAACTAAAATCAATTGGTCTGTATATCTCAAAAACTAGAGCTGCTACGAAGAAACAGGTATTTTTAGAGTAGCACATGAAAAATATTCAACTTCGGTTCTTACTTTTCCGGCACTTGGTCCATGTTTTCTGAAGTCCTTAGACTCGAATAATGTCTGAAAATAATTTACTTCTAAGTTTTCCAGTAGATCGTCATTCTATATAATTTTGTGTAACTAAGTTGTCATCAGCGTATTTTTTCTTTGTTGCAGCGTTGCATACATTCTTAAGGAATCTGGTTGCGAAGTGCCTCAATACCTGCTATCTCTAAAAAAGAGGTCCAAGAAAGAAGTAAAGCAAATGGCGAAAAAAGCACCAGCTCGAGATGACATCAGAACTGATAGGATAAAAGGAGGAAAAAGGTATGATTCATTTATTTCATACTGTATCATAAAATACACCTTTATGTACAGGGTTTTCATTTATATTTTGACCCTCCACTTACAACCAATCTTGCAGGTGACAGAGGAAAACTTTCAATACAAAGGTTTTATAGTTTCCCTTGAACTCCAGACTTCATTTACCTTACATTTTTTAGTGGTAGAAGTAGTAAATATTTCACGACAGAAGGTGTTCTAATACCGTATGTATTATTTAAATATGCGTTCGGTTTTCAACCATTGCTTTTACCACCAAAAATGTACACGTCCGTGACCTCCAATTCCCGGCAACGGCCCCTGTACTGGAAGGAAACCCTAAATAATAATTTCGTATTAATATATTCAGCTCAAATTAGTACCGACATTTTATGTCTGGACCCATTTCAAGAAATATCACGTTCCTTGAGATTTTAATAAAATAACAGTAGCGTAATATTCTAGTCTCGTGGATTTTAATAAAGAAATGGAAAATTAACGTTCGTTAAATCTTAAAATTCAACTGGCTTTAATGTGAAGTTTTTAATTAAGATTATCCGCCATTAAAAGATCGTTTTGAGCATCTTACTTGTGCTTAATTTAATTACTCCTAAAACTAATTTCCACAGGAGAAATGTAGGGCATTTTCCTAGATGTATTAAATTTCCAACTTTACTTTTATTAAATCCAAATTTCCTTCTTTATAAAAATAAAAAGATATTCTTTGCAATTATATGCAAATTTTCAATCTGACGCCTTCCCAGGTGGCGGATAGTGGAACGCCTTCCAGGCATGGGCGGTGCCGGTGAAATGAAGTGACCAAAACTCGCATGGCGCAGGTCAGTAGCTGTGACATTACTGAATTGAGAACCAACAGAAGGGTAACTTCTCTGAGCGCTTGGTATCAGATACTTATAGGCGACAACCATATAATGGTTGAACACCTGGAACACTGCTATGGAGATTCAGCAGCGTCTGTATATAAGATGGATCCAGAGGATCGGCTGAACCTACACTCGCCACCACTTAGGGCAAGTGCGGCGTTTTAATACTAAAACCTCCGTAGAAAAACCTTGAAAGTGGTAAACCAGGTGAGTAGAAGTGTGAATTCAGAATCTCACGCTGACGCCTCAGTTAACCCTCCAGATTCTGGCGGGCGAGGGCTAAAGTTCCATCAAATGTAAGGATTAGGCTAAACGACTATAAATTGAGGAACCTAATGAGGAACATTTAAAGGAACTAGAACACAAACTCTAAGATATCAAGTGGGATATCGCCTACCAGGGGAGAAAGTCACAACACCACATGCTATACGAGAAAAACTTCGGGATATCACCATGTGGGGTGTAGGTTTTCTAGTCAACAAAAACAACACGGATGCTATCATAAAACAAATCTCTATATCACGGCGCCTAATATATATCACAGCATTATACGATGCAAGTAATCAAGATCTATGCTCCAACAAGCTCATCAGAAGACGAAGAAGTGGAATAGCCATATGAAGGTATTGCAGCAGTAAAAGAAATGGAAAAACACTTCAATGTAGTAACAGGAAATTTTAGTGCCAAAATAGGGACACGGAATGTATAGGCAATTATGGGTTTCTTAATCTATATTGCCTCAACACATTTTCCAAAAAATCAGCTCAGCGCAAGTGAACTAAGAGAAGCCCCAATAATTTTGCAAAAAATTAAATTGACTTTGTGTTGTCTGATCAAATAATGTGTAGGGATGTATCTATTATTAATCAAGCCGATATGGGCAGCGACACACTCAGACAGCATGGTCCACGCATGCTTCAAAATCAACATTAAGAATTAAAAGGAAAGAACTGTTTATAAAGCCACGATTTCTACTGGTGAAAACTTAGAGATGAGACAGGAACAATATCGAAGAGATTAGAACCAACAGAAAATCTCAAAAACATGAACATCAACCAACTCCTTGAGAGAATAAAAACAAGCATCCATACGGCAACCAAGGAAAAACATAAAAAAAAAACCTCCAAATTCAAAACCTGTTTATAACATTATTCAACTAATTCGACAGAGGGGATCTCTAGAAAAAGACACTGAAGAATACTTATCATTGACCAGGAAAGTGAAGACATAAAAGAATGAGTAAGCTCAAAAACGAACAGGGTATCGTAGTTTCTAATCCAGAACAAATTACCCAAATACTAGAGGACTTTCATACTGACCTGTGTTCAGAAACGACTTTTAAAAGGAAGCTGGGTACGTATACAAGAAACTATCCTAAATGTGGGATTTGAAGATATGCTGCAAATATCCATGGATGAGATAAGAAATGCTCTAAAAAAGATGAGAAACAAAACAAAAAATGTCCTGGTGAAGATCGTATTTCCACAGAATGTAGGGGGAAGCAGCGCGCAGCGTGGAGAAGGCACCGTTGTCTACATGAATGTAAAATACTAGACGAATGGCGTAACACAGAAGCTCTACATCTTTTTAAAAAAGAGGTATCTGAAACATCGAAGACTATCGATCAATGAGTTTGTTAAAGCATCTTTTTTATGGAAGTGGCACACACACTAAAGGATCCAATGGCAGTCGACGAGCGGTGTGTGTGCGAACATGTTGATTGACATGGTTCTTAAATAGCTGTAGGTTTTAATTAGGGGGAAACAGATGTCCTGGGAGTGAGTTCCAGAGTAATGCAGTGCGCCAGATAAAGGAGAGAAGAGTCTAGAGAGCCAGCGTCCACTTTATCTCCCGAGCTTCCGCATGCTCAAAAAGTTAAAATTGAAAAGAATTAGGCAAGTCCGAGTTCGACGAAAATCAGCCGTCGGGGGGTTTTCGGTGATGAGACGACCGAATCGGGACATTAGAAAGCCGAGGCCCCTAGGGGCGAGGCTGTGCGAAAGAAAAAAAGGCGATTTGACGTTCGGCGGGCGCCCCTTAAACCGTTAAAATATTTTGGAACATAGGGGCTCCATTTAAGGGGCCAATATTTTGCGACGTCCAAAATCATAGTTTTGATCAGTTTTGTTCGGCGGGCGGTCCTATATACGAAAAAAACATTTTTGGGACCTAGGGGCTCATTTAGGGGCGTAGGGGATTTGACGTCCGAATGGGTTCAAATTCGGGTTAGGGAGGTTTTCGACGATGCCGAGTTCGAATCTGACGTTGGCGGGAACCTACCGCGAATAGGTTCCGCGATAGGAGCTGGACGAGGTCAAATTTTGGTGATGGGCGAACGAGACCCTCCAAAGGGCACCCTCACGCATTTGACTTAAAAAAGTATTCTGCGTGATTTTCGAACCGACGAACCCATTTCCCGTAATCGAGCCCCATCGATTTCGAAAACGGAAAATCGCCATTTTGGACGACGTGTAGGATTTTTAAAAATTTAATTTTTACGTTAATGACATGTAAATGGACCCCTTTAATCGATTCCGTCACGAAAACGGGTATTTAAGAAAAAATCGAAAATTTCAGGGATATGGCTTAAAAATTCGAGATTTTCAGAAAATCGGCTATAATTCGAAAACGGTAACAGTTAGAGGTAAACTTCAAATGGGAAAAATATGGGTCTCGTCGGGTACTATAATGTGTCGTATCCAGTTTGATTGTACGACGTTTCGTTTTTTTTTTTTTTAATTGACCAAACGTGATTTTGATATTTTCGTCTTTTTCTCAGTAACGAAAAGAGGCATCTCAAGTTGGTTTGCTCCAGTATTTGCGTCGTTTTAAGGTCCATCGAAAAGTTCCTATACAGTTCTTCGATAGGAGTTCATAAAATGTTCGATAAAATGTAAAGTTCGTCTGAAAACTTTCATTTTTCTGGGATCTGAAATTCTCACCCGTTAATGGGGAACGTGAACTCGGAATAGAACTCGTCTTTAGGCAAGTCCGAGTTCGACGAAAATCAGTCGTCGGGGGTTTTCGGGGATGAGACGACCGAATCTGGACATTAGAAAGTCGAGGCCTCTAGGGGCGAGGTTGCGCAAGAGAAAAAAGGCGATTTAACGTCCGAAAGAGTTGACGTTCGGCAGGGATGTTCGGCGGGCGCCCCTTAAACCGTTAAAAATATTTTGGACCCTGGGGGCCGATATTTTGCGACGTCCAAAATCATAATTAGATTTGTTTGGGTTAAGGACGGGTTAAGTTTGGGTTAGTGTGGGTTAGTTGCCGCTTGTTTGGCTAGTTAAAGTTAGTTTCGATTATTTTTGCTTGATCTGGAATACGGAAGACAAGCGCGCGTAGCGTGCTTGTCTTTACTTTGGTTAATTACGGTTAGTTTGAGGTAGTGTGGGTTAGTTGAGGGATATGCGAAAAGTGAAATATTACTTATTGTAATACGTGCCAGTACTTTGGATGCACTTTTTACAAAATATTTTGCGTGGAAGCTCGGGAGACAAAGTGGACGCTGGCTCTCTAGACTCTTGTGATAAAGGAGTCCTTGTAAAGCGATGTTCTAGGTGTTTCCAGTTATACGACGAACGGGTGCGCTTTTGCCATCTGTCGTGACTGGCTGACAGGCGTTCCTAGGGGCGGGATGAGGCGGCTCAGGTGCGGCACCCCAGATGTGTGAGCAATATTCTAAGCACGGTCTTATTTGCGCTTTATAGAGCAAGATCAGGTGCTGCGGTGTATAAAGATTTTTCGAGTGTGATTTTGTGATGTTAGCAACATGGGCATGCATATTGCTGTTGACCGAAACACCCAGAAGTCCGATTTGCGAGGATGGAGGAATGGTTGATCCTGCCATAATGATGTCAGGGTCTGCCGTATTGGCTTTCTTGGTAAACGTGGCTGCCTGGATTTTTGCTGCATTGAACTGGACCACATTTTTCTGTCACCCCAAGTTCGGACTTTTTCCAGATCTTAATTAATTGTTGTAATCTGCTCCTGTCTGCGCGATGATAAGTATCAGTCGCTACTAAAGGTTTTTCTGACCTAGATTGGGGGGCAAGGGTACTGTTACCTGCAAAACTGTAAACAGGATTATTGGTCATTAATATAGAAGAGGAACAGAGTTGGTGAAAGTATTGCGCCCTGAGGTACGCCTGCATTAATGGTGAATTTGTCTGAGGAGTGTCCATCGACTGTAACGTGCAGAGATCGGTTCTTAAGGAAACTGGCACGTCACCTGCAGAGAGACTCTGCAGTCCGAAGAGCGGCAGTTTGTTGAGCAATCCGTCATGCCAAACTCTGTCGAATGCCTTCGAAAGCGCAATCGCTCGAGATTCTCCGTAGTTCTCCGTATATGAATGACATAAGCCAATATATCCCCGGCCGGGGGCCGTATTGGTTATCGCTAATTATTCTGTTGGTCTCGAGGTACTTGAATAGTTGCTGATTGACTGCACGTTCCATGACTTTGGAGATTATTGGAAGCATGGCAATTGGGCGATAGTTTGCGGGCGTGATTTTCTTGCCTTTTTTGGAACAGGTTGCACTCGACTGTACAAACTTTAAAAATGATATTAATAAACTCGATTTCTATCATTCAGTAGAACAGGCGAGCTTTTGCAGGGGATTCAGCACCATTGACCACCTAAAAACATTACGCACACTTATAGAAGCAGAAATCGAGTGCAACCTCCCTATTCACCCAGCCTTCGTAGACTTTCACAAGTCGTTCGACTCCAGATACACAATGATTGTAAACCATATCTACCAAAATGCAACTTTTGAATATAAAAGGGGGAGTACGTGAAGGAGATACAATATCCCCAAGTTTATTTACCTTAGCTTTTCAAGATATTTTAAAACACTGAAATGGAGACAAAAAGGCATATAGGTCGACGAACCGATGTGCTGACAATATCGGATTTATCACAAGCGATCCAAAGGAACTGGACGATATGTTACAATAAAAATGAAGCCACCGGTGAAATCGGACTGAAAATGAGCCTCATTTACAAAAAGATTAAGGGCTGATATTCTGCAAATCTTCTTAGACAACTATACAATCGAGAACGTTGAGAAATATATCTACGTCATGAAGCTAGCAAAGAAAACCAAAAGGAAGAAGAGGCCCGTAGAATAGGACTTACCTGGGCTGCCTTTGAGAAGCTCCATCATAGTCTCAGAAAGACGCCCATTCCAACAAATCAGTCTAAAAGTATGATACCTCACATATAGGTTACAAGCAATGGCGTCTTAAAGCCATGCAGCATGCAATTCTTAAAATCTTGCCAAGAGACTAGATTGAGCGACCGACGTGATGAAACGTATGACAGAGCTGAAATGGCGTTGGGTTGGACATGTGGCAAGACAGAACAGTGATAGATGGACGGCAAAGATGACAAAATGAAAACGAAGAGAAACGAAGAGGAGCAGATATGCAGGAAATAGTTGAAAGAGACTAGTTCTGACAATTCCAAGATTGTCAAACTTGGGACAGACACGGAGAGGTCTATGCTCGGAAGCGGACGACAGAAGGCTGAAGATGAGGAAGATTGGAATAAATGATCTATTTTATCCAGTCAAACTTATCGTGCAGATCTTATGAATATCAAAAAAAAACTTCGAAATGTGCTTTGCCTTCATTGCGCTTAGTTATACCTTCCAAATAAAATTCATAAGATAAATTAAACAATATGTATTCAATTTTCACATGGAAACCTTTATAATTAACAGTGATACTGGAAAGTTTATTCCAGCTTCGATTGGTTTCACAGACGCATTAAAAAACCTTAAATGTACACTTTATCCCATAATCAAGCAGCACTGAAATATCTGAGATCTTGAACTGATGAATCTAAAATTGTGTCAGAATGCAAAACTATCCTAAATCAACTGACCTTAATGTAGATGCCCGGTGTTTGAAGGTGTAGGTGAAAATGGCGATGCAGAAAGCCTTGCTCGAGAAGAAGCGGAACACCGTTCCATGGACCTATACCAATTTGTGGCGTCAGTAATAGCCACGTGATGACGAATTTAAAAAACTCCTTTTGCTACAAAATAATGAGTTAAGACTAATCACTGGTCTTTTCACTGGTCACTGCCTCTTGAGATATCGTCAGCACATAGGCAATCTTGCCAGCGAATACTGTATATTCTGCAATGAACACAGTGAGACTGGCGTGCACATTTTGTGCGAGCGTTCCATGATTTAAACATTTCTGAAAGGTAGACTAGACATAGTATCGAACGCACTTGGCTGTATGGTCCCAAGAAAAATACTAAGCTTAGATGACCTTTGCTTCTATCAAAGTAGGACCATGGTGCAGGGAGGCCTATAGATGGCCAAACAACCCCAAAGAATCTACATCTACATCTATTAAACATTGACAACTTTCTTCTAAATAAACAATAGCATTTTCTGCATAAAAATGATATTTGTAATTTCGAACCTACTTCGGCAATTCGGCATTGATGTTATTAGATTTTAGAATGTGCTTAATATCATTTAAACTGTTTAATTGCTAAATTAAAATTGAAGTAGGCAGCTTGTTCGAATTGTATTCAAGCCATTCGGTAAAAGTGTTAAACCTCTGAGTTCAAGCGAACTAAACAGGATTTTATGGAAGTAAGCGCTAAATACCGCTTTTTATTATGCAGATATAATGAAGTGGGAAAGATGGAAGGGCTCTAAAATTTACAACGCAAACAAATAAGTGCTATAAGCTTTGATTTATTTGCCTTTATATTCGAGGTTTAACGCGGGTCCAATTATTATTCTCGTTCTGCCAGTCTCTAGCTCGCAAATCGCAATATCTTAAAAGGTAAAATTGACGTAAATTATTAGTTAACGATGCTGCCTAAAGACCCAAAAATATATTTTAATGATGAAACAACTGGTTTATTTCTTAATAGTTTTGTTTTATATTTCAACATTCAATAGAATATTGTAATCTTCCTTTTTTATATTATTGTAAATATCTGTGAATTTTTTAAACATTTATTAAATTAAAAGGTGGTTTTTGAAATATGCGAAAAGGGCAACTAGTGCGAACAACAACTGTTCATCAGAAAATATGTGCAAGGATGAGTTAGGCTGTGTCTCATCGTTGCCCTAGCATTCGGGTATCCCGGAGCCAGTAGGACACTGTGTCTATTATGCCCGGCCAAAGCCTCCAGACACTAGCGCAACATAGGCAGCTCTGCTATCAAAAGAAATCTAGATATCCTTTTCCCTCATTGCTCTTAATAGGTTCTCATACCCGCATTTGAGGATCACAGACATTTGGGTCTGGAACATGGTTGCATAAGTCCCAAAGGTGAAGCAAGTCTTGTCCCTATGGTTTCTTCATACATACCCGCTGCGCTACCACTATCCGTTATGGATCCGTCTGTGTATCAGACGATCCCATTAGTCGGACATGGGTTGCGATCCATCCCCAACCACGTATCTCTATCGGCTATGTGACATCTGATGGGTCTACTTAGTCTGATGGTGGACAATATGTTGTCTGTCCTCATGTCCTCATTACAAACTCCGAGCAATCATCAACCACTCTCCTCCAGATTCTAGTTATTGTCCCTTAGGCGACCGAGATTTTTTGTCTGTATGGGGATGCCTCATGATCCAGGAATAGGTGGAGCAGCGGCAAACCAGTCAGTCTCTCAAGAGCCCTGGAGGGTGACATCCTCATGCACAGTAGTCTCTGAACTCTGTCTAACTGAGCCACATATGTGGCCGTTTGCAGTGATATAAATCCAATGGAGGATCTTTGGCTGCGTGCATCCACAAGCTCTTTTCCACTCCCATATAACATTATACCAGTACCACGTGATACAGACTTGAACGCGGATCAATGTTGTTTCAGGAGCAACAAATACTAGTAGGTGTAAAGGTTATGTTCTAGATCAAAAAAAAGTCACTAGTGATCCCTAGTCCCCCTACAAAACAGACATTAAGAAACAGCAATACAGACAGTAAAGCAGCAAAACAGACTGTAAAACAGCAAAACAGACAGTAAAACAGCAAAACAGACAGCAAAACAGACAGTAAAACAGCAAAACAGACAACAAAAACAGAAAAAAACAGCAAAATAACAACACAAAAACATCAAGAACAGTAAATAAACATTCTTCGATGTGTTTAGCATAGAAATCTGGTATTTTAATAAATCATGTATATCAAAGCATGTTTTTTTACCTTTTTTGTAGTTTTTTTGCTGTTTTTGTTGTTTTTTGCTGTATGTTTTACTGTCTGTTTTACTGTTTTACTGTCTATTTTGATGTGTCTTGCTGTCTGTTTTGTAGAGGGGACTAGGGATCACTAGTAATCTTCTTTTTTTTTTTATCTAGAACATAACCTTTACACCTAATAATACTCTGCAAGCTGGTGCGGTTATCTAGTGGTTCTTATGCTTATGGGCGAAGGGCTTTGATCCAAACCATTCTGGGTAAACTAAAATAGTAGCAAGCATACAGGGTACCAAAGCAAAAACTACTCTCGATAATACATCAGCAAGAATCTAAATCCAATCACAAGGGTTTCGACGCAACGGCCCTGATTTTATTGACTTGTTGATTGCATTTTTTATTGGCTAGATAATCACGTGGGTTACAGCTGGCAGTGGCGGTTATTTTTGATAGACAATTTTAACCAAAGAATAATTTTATGAATTGTACTGTTAGTTTGGGTTAGTTTTTAGTGGTTGGGTCCAAGGACCAAACCAACCAATACAATGGAAACAAAACTCCATTTTGATCGCTCCTTGGAAGTGGTAAGCGAAGACCGTAATACTACAGGCGAAAGACTAAAACAACTAGGGAGGAGATCACTTATCTGGTACACAGATGGATCAAAGATGAAAGAGGGAGTGGGATCCGGAGTTTACGGACCTATGTGTCGAATCTCTGCACCTTTAGGAAACACTCCCACCATCTTTCAAGC